>CATIWJ010338282.1:0-13469 GCA_949640765.1 Croton laevigatus | reverse complement strand
CAAACTGTTAGATCTATTAAGTCTTGAACCTTAGGTTGTGGCTTTGAAGCTTTGAAAATGAGCTATTAGAATTTCCAAGCTGATGTACCACTGGTCCACTGCTAGTTTACAAATGAAAGCATAGAAAAACAAAACATTTTTTAACAGAAAAAAGGACAAAAAAAAAAAGGCCTAACTAATTATAGTGAATCAACTTTGGTCTTGAAGATTATATCTATAACGTGGTGGCCGATACCAGCATACTTTAAAAACTATGAAATTAATAAAATCTTATGATTCTATCTTCTATGTGTGTGGCTTGTCAGATAGACCAACAAAGAGTTATGCTAGTAAATTTAGTACCATTGTGAGAGAAGACAGTTATCGCTCCAACATTTAAAAAGGAGATCTCTTGGAAATGGTATTCAGATTTTATTAATGGAATTTTTTTTTTAATGGTAGTAATTTTATTAATGGTTTTGATGCACCATCTTTCCTGTGATATTTGAGGCATATCTGTTGATGCACATTTTTTCACCCTAGGAAGTTGTTAAGGTCATCGGATGTGTCACACCTATGTGCTTTGCAGGTTAACATGAATGAAAAGGATTACCAGAGGAAAAAGAATAAGTTCTTGCCCAAGATTCATGCTTGGTATGTTCAGCATTCTCTCCTTTTTCCATTTTGCAGCGGTTAACCATCTCTTGTGTTTTTCTGTTGCTATTTTGTGCATGTAATGCTATCTTTTATATTGCATTCTTGAATGCATATGCACGTGCGAAAGCATTTCTGTTATGTCCTGGGCCACAAGACAGCTAACTCTAGAGAGTATAATGGAAGTTGTCATTTGCCTGTTACCTTTTACTTGGTTCCTTTACAACATACACACTATTTCATCTTTGGTGTTTACATATGGAAATTTTCTATCTTCAGAGTGAGCAGGTTATCAAAAGAAAAGAAATGATTCCCTTTATTCTTCTAGGGTGCAGGAACATGGGGGTGAACCAATTATTCCTTTTAGCGCTTCATTTGAGAGAAATCTTGCTGACATGACGCCAGATGAAGCAACTAAGTATTGTGAGGAGAACAAGGTCCAAAGGTCAGTAAAGATCAGCAGATTTCTACTTTTTGTTAATGCAATTTTCTGTCTAACATCTGTATGTTGTGCGCAAAAAGATATGGGTAGTTTGATGAGTTAGAGCACTTTATTACTTTAGTCATATACTTTTTTTTTTGAGAACTACTGTAGTTTTATACTTGGTTTTTTCTTAGTACAAGAACATAATGCTGCTGTGCTACCACATGTTATGTCTCTTTTTATGAGCTTATAATAATTTGTCTCTGAAATAGAATGACAATTGGAATCATTTGGGATCAGTTTAATGTCCAATGATTTCTTTCTTAGACTTATGGAAGATGATATAATGCCAGATTGAGAGGAAGGCTATCACTAATGGATGTAATATAACTGCATAAGATGGCTTCATCATAATATTCAGTTCTGTTGAAATATAAATATGGTGACCATCAGATCACAATTTACAGTCGATAAAAGTATGATTTGACACAGTACAGTTCAATATGGCTGATTCTGGAAGCTGCTGTTGACCTCATTTTTATAATCATAATGGCTTTGCTTCTAATTTTGGGTCAATTTTTATAGTTTTTATGCCCAAAATTTGAAGCTTCTATTGGCCTGCTGTTGTTTTGATTCTTTTTTCAGTTTTCTTGTAAAACTAAGCTTGTTAAATTGTTTTCATTATTTATTATAAGTTGGTTAAAATATTGCTGTAATTCTAATATGTTCTGGTAAGCAAGATTGTTCTACTTTAGGTATTTGTTCAGTTTGATATGTCAATGCAAATTTTGAATGCGAGGCTACCTTACTTGCAAGTACCACCAATTTTCTGCTATCTCTTCCTGGTTCTTAATGCTAAAGTTTTGCATGTATTTTGTTTGTCATTCTCAATAATTTGTGGCCAATCCTAAGTAGTTTGCGGTTAAAGTTTATTTGTTGCTGTTAAGACAATAATAATTTATTTAAGCTGTTATGCTAACTGGACAATAATCTGACGTTGCTGCAGTGTCCTTCCAAAGATCATAAAGACCGGATTCTCTGCTATTAATCTCATATACTTCTTCACTGCTGGCCCTGATGAGGTAAGATATACATATATGCCTTGCAACTTCGTTTCCTTTTTTTTTTTTTCCATTCTTTTTCTTTGCATACTGTATGGAAATATGGCCTGGAGGCTTGTGTCAGAATTGTGCCTTTGGAAGTGCTGAAAACAATGTACTCTTTTTTTTTTTGTGGTGATGATTTCTTGCCTACCAATGTGATGGAATCCTAATTTTGTCGACTTGCAATCTCATCTTTCAAAAGTATATGTTGGTTAGAAGTCATTGCCAAATGTTCTCAAAGAAGCTGGTCACTTATGGGTTGATTCAGCTGGCACACCTGCAATCACATGCAGACGGGAATCATGAGTTTGATGTTTCAAACGTCCCCCTCAGGACCAAAGAAAAAGGAAATAACAAGTTTGATCAAAATTTGTTGAAGGGCACTTTACTTGTCTTGAGTTTTCAATATAATATAAGTAACTTTTATGTTTATCTGGCTTCTCAAGGCTTAGGGCTAAGTTAAGAAATGTTATTGCTAAGTGATGAGTTCTCAAATAACAGTAGATTCATGTCTGAAATCTTATTTTCAAGCAAAAATTTTGCAATTGGAGAAAGTAACAGGATTTTTTTATAAATATTGTGTATTTTATTTTTCACAATATCTGAGGTAATATTCTATCTAATGTGGCTTCCATCAATTAGGTAGATTGATTTTTTTTTTTTTAATCTAAATAATGTTAAAAGAACCAAGATTCATGTAAACTTCACATAGAAATCACATACTTAAGGTATAGGATTTAAGTTCCCTTATCTCACAACTAGAACTGCCACAACCCTGAGACAGTCCCAAAGCTCATCACTGGTTGGCCCTGCTTAGGTTTTTCCTAGACTCAATGAATGCTGCAATGCTGGCATCACCACCCACCCTGCTTGATTGTGGTTGGGAGATGGTAGGTGCTGATGCTAATTGATATGAAATTATCTCGAAGGCTTGTCATTGAAGTCAGATGGTCTATATTCATATAAATCCTACTTTGAAATCCCTACTTCTAATGTAGCATTTAAGTAGTGAAGTCCCATGCTTAGTTTGCAACTAGGGTCATAACAAGTCATGCAAAAATAAATTGTCTTCGACTACAACAACAACAACAAGCCGTAGTCCCAAACAAGTTGGGATTGGTGGTATGGATCCTCCAACGGTTAACCTCTCCAAACAAAACGAAAGCAGTCACACAAGTCTTAGGTACTTTCCACTACATGGATTTTACGTCTCCATTCAAGTCTGTTATGAATCAAATCCGCATCGATATCCAAAACTCGTAAATCTCTAGATGTTACATCCTTCCAAATAGTCTTAGGTCTTTCTCGACTCTTCTTGGCCCCCCTCAACTATCAAGTTCTCACACTTACAAACTGTCACATGAGTAGACCTCCGTAAAACATGCCCATACTATCGAAATCGACCTTTTCTCACTTTATCACTAACTTCCGCTACATGGACTTCCTCTCTAATTTGAGCATTCTTAATTTTGTCCAACTTTGTATGGCCACACATCCATCTTAACATTCTCATCTTCGACTACAATTGCAATTAATTTGGGATTATACTTATAGGTAGATTCATAAGTTCCACTTCTGCCAATGTTGTTTTGTTTCCTCTCTGACCTTCCCAACAAAAAGAATAAAGACCTTCCCACTTCATACTTATAGTTCAGCTTGCCTTTGGACTGAATGGTCTTAATCTTAACCCTCAAGAAATTTCTGTAGCCAATGATTACTTACTCTTCCCTCTTTGATTCTAAGATTTATGGCCCAATAATTTTTACTATAATCATATTAAATCCTTCTTATGTTCCCATGCTAAGATGTTGTTGCCAAAATATTGGAATTCAAAGAGATGAATCCTCTCTTGCTTTCATGTATTATATACATTACCGTGACTTCAATTTCTGTACAAATATGGAATCCTAAACAGGAAGATATGAATAAAGAAATAAAAGATTCTTCCTAAATTATATGTTAACTTGTATGTACACAAGTCTGATGCCTTCTTGAACTGTTTAAAGTTGCAGTCATGATATGTTCTGTATGCATTGTGTGTGTGTGTGCTTGTATGTATGGTTTGGGGCTTTGGTTTTGATTATAATCAATTTAATCGCTGAGAATCTGGTCTTTTGCAGGTGAAGTGCTGGCAAATCAGAAAGCAATCAAAGGCCCCTCAGGCTGCAGGAACAATCCATAGTGATTTTGAGCGAGGTTTTATTTGTGCTGAGGTTGGTTCTTGTTTTGATCCTACTTTTGGTTTTCTTATTAATATTTCTTTGAATATGAATGAACTATTCTTTTAAAGGTTCAACTTCTTGCATATTTACCTTCAGTAATACTAGTTAGCTGTAAGATTTACTACTTATATGCATTTTCAAAGTCCTTATGTCAGGAATCTTTTAAAAGTTACAAAAATATGCAACAATATCTCATTTCTTTTGGGTCAAAGGACAGCGTGAATAATCACAATAATGAGAAGCAGGCTGAACCTTTTGTTAAGATCTGAGCATATTTTTCTGATACACACTGGGAAAAAGAATTTTATTTATTTTTCTTGAAGCATTTTGTTGCAGTTCATTGAAAAGGGAGTTCTGTTTTAAAGTCCTCTTTTTTTCGTCATTTTACCCCAAAATTTGTCTAATGTGCTGAGAGATTGTTCCTTGTCCTGCTGTAGAAATGTTGTATCAATTGTGAAAACACAATTGGCTGTACTCTGCCACCCTTTTTCTTATTTTGAACTTGCATAGTTGCACTCACAATTTTGAGGACATCAACAGTTGTAATATTTGGGCATCAACAGTTGTAATATTTGGACATCAACAGTTGTAATATTTCTTTTACTTCTGCTGATGATTGACATTCAATGAGTAACTAATTTTTGGATTTCTTGGTGATGTTTTAGGTAATGAAATTTGAGGATCTCAAGGAGCTGGGCAGTGAGTCAGCTGTTAAGGTACCCACTTAAAAATATAGATTAGCCATTGCACATGTGATCATGAGTAATTAATCTAACCCTTCCTCATTTGTTTAGCAAACTGAGAGCAATTCCGGCTTTCAATATACCTTACATGAATTTGCAAGGTAGTAAGACTATATTAGGTAAGCAAAGAACGAAACAGAGAAGAAAAAGGGAAAAAATGGGATGTGATTGTTTCAATGGAAGCTTACCATGAGATGAATAGCCTTGAGATGTACCTTTGAGTGTGATGGGAACTTTGGACAAAAATATTGGAATATAGAATTATTGACAGACAGCATTGTGTTTTGGGATTATAGAATGAATTGAAAATATTATCTGCACTTGGTAGTGGTAGTGTTGTGTTTTGGATGTCGTCAGGTTTGGCTCGTGAACTCTGGGTTTTGTTGGTTCTGAGTTCTGACCTTATCTAGACTTTGACCTCTTTACAAACAGAAGCTGCTGCCTATTTTACTAGGGAATTTCTTTTGTTGCATAATCTAGACTCTGACTTCCTGGTAAACTCTTTGTTGATATCGACCTTTAGAGGATGGATGCATCCCGGTGTAAAAGCAATGATCTCAAATCTCAATTACCTCGCTTTAATTACAGTTGGTAAATTAGTGATGAGATCCACCTTGATGCAGAAGAAGAATTAATGAGAGAAGACTTAATTCAATTACCCTTGTCTATTTTGGAGTTTTATATTCATATTCTGATTTAGTTTAGAATTATTAATTATATTAGAGTATATTTAGGATTAGTAATTTGTTTCGTTACAATATTTATTTCCTCATTAGAATTCTTAATTGGCCTAATCATTGTACTCTGGAAATCCTTACCAAACTCGTCATAATGAGGGGATATCTTTTCTTGTTTGTTAGGATTGATCAATAATAATTTCAAAATTTCTTAAGATTCTAGGTTGAACATTGCTTTCCTAAGGTCTTGGATTATATCTTTTTTTATTGCACTACTAAGAAAGAAGATGAATATGTAATTGGGTTTTGGTGCAGGCTGCTGGAAAGTATAGACAGGAAGGGAAGACATATGTTGTCCAAGATGGAGACGTCATATTCTTCAAATTTAATGTGTCGGGGGGTGGAAAGAAGTGAGCTTTTTTCTGGCCATTTCAACTTTCTAAGCTTACAGCCACAGCCTTAGGGCTAAGAGGATTAAATATATTGTATCCTGTTTTTGTAGCTTGTATCAACTTTTTGTTACCATGGAGATGTAATTTAAGAATGCTGAGTGCAAACCTATTTTAGTTAATATGCAAATTTCACCTTCCCCATTATTTTTGGTATATGAATTAGAGAGATTTTTTTTTTTTTTTTTTTCCTCTCATAATCAAACCAGTTCTCTCCTTAGGACTTATGGTGTTTCTCATGTCTAATGCTTTTTAATTTATTGCGTATAAATTATTTTTAGATTATAATTTGATTAAAAATTTCTGGTTTTTTTCAATTTATTACGTATAAGTTATTTTTAGATTATAATTTTACAAAAAATTAGTAATTGTTTCTGTAAAATTAATTGATAATTAACTGATAATTTGTTGAAATGTTTTTTAGAGCTAGTTGATAATCAATTTTTAATTGTAGAAATCGGTAAAATGACAAAAAGAAATGTATTTACTACATAAAATAGATCTTTTGTTTAGAAGTAAAATAAAAATATAAGAAAAATGAAATCTTTTATTTGGTCATACAAATATAGATTTATATACTTATGAGAAAGATTTGGACAATTTATAATTTAAAAATTGTTTATAGTCTGATTTGATTAGCTTATAAATGATGAAAAGCACTCTTATTATATTTTTTTAGAATAAATTCTACAAAATTTTTGTAGCTTCATTTGTAAATTATCTTGCCATATTTGATGGAGGAAAAAACTATAACATATATAAATATATAAATGTTGAGGAAAGAAGGTTAATATGGCACAATTATAGAAGTTAAAAACTTATGTGTCAATTTTCTATTTTTTATAATTTTTAATTAATTATATTTAATATATAAAACTATTCATCTTTCTTATATTTAATAGTTATTAAATCTAACAATGAATTCATAATGTTAAGTAGTAATTAACAATCTCAATAAAAAAAATTATTAAATGAGCTTTTTACTATTTAAAAAATAAATTTTCATTACTAATAATATAATAATAAATTTCTCATATTTATAGTTACATAATTTTAAAATTATTATTTTTATTTATTTTATTTTAAAATATGAATGAATTGAATGTTATTTATAATTTTATTATTCAAAATACTAAAAAAATTGAAAATATTAAAAATAAAGTAAAATTAAAAATAATCGAGAATCGGCTCAATATAATTTAAATTTGATTTTCTTTTTTAAAATTTATCTTATTATAATTTTTTATATATTGATAAAAAAAATAAAATAATGAATGTTGACATGACACAATGATGACAAACTAAAATATTATGTGTTATTTTATTTTTTTTAACTGTCTTTAATTATTTTTATTTAATTTTTAAATTAAATTTTTATCGTAATTAATTAATAAGGTCAATGAAAACTAATTAAATTAATGTATATCAATTTTTATATTACTAATGACATAATAATAAATTTATTATATTTATAATTATATAATCTATTATTGTTATTTTTGTTTTTTAACTTTGAAATAATATTAACTTTAAAATTGCTAATAATTTTATTATTTAAAATACTAGAAAAATTAAAATTTAAAAATACTATAAAAATAATTTATAACAAATAGATATAATTTTATTCTAAAATTTTATTTTATTATAACTTCATCTAAACTAAAAATAGAATAATGATAAATAAAATAGTTTAGATTTGAATTTTATTGTTATTTTAGCACATAAAATTCATTTAGAAATGAATTTTAGCATTAGAAATCTGTTTATAACTGAATATAAAAATTCTAACTCATTGATTCTACAAAACGGTTAGGGTTTGAAAGTTTTGCACGTTGAATTTTTTATTTTTTTGAAGTTACAGTTTCAAATTCCATTCCATAATAAATTCGATTTTCACAGAAGCTCCTATAGAATACGAAAACAGAATATATATGCACAGAAGCGCCTATAGAAAATAAATGATAAATCAAAGGTTTGAATTTTGAAAGTTCAAATTTTAAATTTTCTTCGGTGAAATGGAAAATTTTGATTTTAATAAAATAAAAAAATATTGTCAAAAAAAAAATAATAAAATAAAACAATAATCAAATTTTTAAGGAAAGTGATGCATCTATGTATGTATACACATTGAGTGACGGATGCAGGATCAAATGGTGGGGGCTGTGCTTTATAATTATTATTGGGCTGGAAAAATTTTTGAAAAAAAAAATACGAGGAAATTTAAAAAAAAATGAGGGGGGCTAGAACCCCTCCCACACTACACATGGGTCGTCCCTTCACATTCAGTTGGAATATATTCTTGAGGCACGATACATAGTTTGTTTTCTAAATTATCGGTGAAAAAAAAAAACAATTGACTCCTTGGTTATTATGAAAAAAAAACCCTAAAAGTTTTTTTTTTTTTATTAAAATCTTTTTGGGCAAAAATGAAAAAAAAAAAAAAAAAGGCGCTTCTATCATGCAACTACCATGTGTTGATTAGTACGAGGTTTCAAACTCTCAAATTTGAGCGTATGCGCTGATTAGCATGTGATTTTAAACTCTAGCGTGACAAGTTATTAAATAAAACAGTATCAAATATTTAAAGTTGATGGAGCGAAGATAGCTTAGGGAGCAAATTAGGTATTGTACCATATTCTTGAATTAAACTATTATTAAACCAGTTTTCACAACATAAAATTGATTAATCATATCACAAATAAAGAATAATTTAGATGTGTGATGAGCTTTTAATAGCTTCAAGTATGAAGGCGGAAGACTTTAGTCAATTTTTGGGCAAATGTTGGCAAGGCAATAAGAGACAAGATTACTGAGATTTAATTCACAAAGAACCTTAGTGGTATGTATTTTGGGCTTTTTGCTATGGGTAATTAGGAAAGAGAAAGAAACCCAAGGGGTTGGCCTGGTGGTGAAGTAAGTCACCAAATACTAAAAGGTCCTGGATTCAAACCTTGGGGGTAACTAAAGTAAAAAAAAAAAAAATTAGGAAAGAGAAAGAGAAAGAGAATGAGAATGAAATGGGTTAATTTCCTTTGCGGTTGTTTATTTGGCCAATTGAATCATTTTTTTTTTCTTTTTGTTTTTCACCCAATGTTTTCTACATTAATTTCCCACCTCCTCTAGGATTTTCTATTCTCATTCCCCTCTCCAATAATAATAATAATAATAAATATATAAATAATAATAATAATAATTCCGATTCCAATTTCCTGATTCAAACCAAATAGTCAAAAAAGTAATCAGTGGGCAAATCATTCCGTTTCTGAAATATACTTAAACAAGGGAATGTATTTTGATTATCTGTTTCCTTTCTCTTTGTTTTCCTTTTTTTATTCCATTCTTTTTCTCCTGCGTGAACCAAACTCTCCTTTAATACTTTCTCATTCCGTTTAGAAAAAGTGAATTCACGTCTTTGGCAGGCGGAGCTACATTTTTCAAATGTCCTATTTATTATTGCGAGGAAATTGAGAAGAGCTTACCTTTGGGGTTCTACTAGAGAAATTACTTTACCGAAATGACATAAATTTTCATCATATTGTCTCCCACTAATTAGTGTATATGAACTCTTTACAAATACAGGTTTAGCAAAATATGAAATATTTGTCAAAAGAAAACAAGTGGAAATGCATATGAATGAATATTCATTATGGTTACATGCACAAGCAAATTATATGCACAAAATAAAGCATTTCTTTTCCCTTTCTACTTTTTTTTTTTCTGAAAAAAAAGTTCCACAAACTTAAATAATCATTAAAAAAGAAAGTAAAAAAAAGTTGTATAATAATAAGAAAAAAAAATATTTTAAGAGCATCTCCAATACTAATGTAAGTTGTACTAATCTATTTTCCACGTAGAAAAAATAGAAGTTTTTTTTTTTAAATATTCTCCAATGCTAATGTCTATTTTGGATGTAAAGTTTATGTAGACTTAATATTGTCAAGCTCACCTTCTATTTTTAGAGGGTCTTCTAGATAATATTTATATTTAATGATGCATTATGATTGACCAGATATTAAATTATAATTTTAATAAAGAACAAAAAAAAAATGTTATATTGGAGATAAAAAATTTAAATTGAGTGTCAATATATTGACTTCTATCCACATCCTCTTAATACTTTCTATTTTGTGAAACACGTAAACTAATAGAAAATGTTGCATTATTAAAAGGGAATGAGTGTGCGTGGTTTCCTTAAACCTAAAAGTCAACTTTAATTACCCCAAAATCCAATGCTAAATGGATTTGCTGAGCATGTGATGTGATAAAGCAATATCTCTCTTTCTGTTAGAAAAGCAATATGTTAAAAAAGTTAGAAAATGAAATGTTTGAGGTTTTATTTTGAGCTGATTGAAGATGAAAGAAATACTAGGCATTTTTTCAATTATATCTAAAAAGTTAGATGCTTTATTATAATATTGAAGTTTCATTGGCTGGGAATGGGAGTAGGAGAGATGGTGAAGAACAACAGCAAAAAAAGTAAGTGAACCTAGGTTCGAGACTCCCTTAATACAGCCAAAATACCTCACTTTTAGATGTGTGAGCAAGATGCGTTTTTGTAATACCTATGTTAAAAAAAAAGGTTTCATTGGCTTAAAAATAATAATAATTGACAAGAAAATGTGGGATACGAGACTAGCAAAACATATTGTACTAAATATCAATTAGAACTATGTTTAAAAAAAAATAATATCAATTACTACATGATTTAGAGTACATATAAAAAGGTAATATTGGGCAAGTCAACAGTGTTGGTCCACCTACCGAGTCGTTGGTCATGGGTTTAGGTTTGGTCAAGCTGTGAAAATTTTGTCCCTTTCTCTATCATTTTTGCAGGTGGTGGGATACTCCATAGGGGTTCGCAAAATTTTCTGCCCATTTTCTCTACTATTTTTACGGTGCATTAAATTTTTCTTAGATGGTATGAGAATTTTTGTTCATTCTCTCTGCTATTTAGGGGTCATGAAATTTTTTACATCTTTTCTCTCCTACTTCTACAACTTGTAAAATTTTCCACTTGGATCGTGAGAATTTATGTCTATTATCTGCACAAGAGTTCATGGAACTTTTAGCCCCTTTTCTTCATTTTTGCGAAGGGTTATGAGATTTTTCATAGGAGTCGTGAGAATTTATGTCTTTCTTCACACTGTTTTTACAGGTTGTTGGATTTTCCGCATGAGGACGTGGGAACTTTTCTGATTCTTCAATCTTTGCATATTCCGCCTCAAAGTTTAACAAATGTACATGACCATAGATTGGAAAGTCAACCTATTTATGAAGAAACCCATCTGCTCAATTAATTATTTTATAACCTTTAGAAAGTCTAACCACATATAAAGGAATGTGGCCACTTAATTGAGTGTTAACTCAACTTCAAATAATTTTTGGTGCAAGGAGGTTCTCTCTCTCACACACACACACAAACATATATATATAACAATTTTTTGAACCCACCCTAAACTATCAATTTTTTATTTTTTACTTTAATCTCTAAATATATTAATATAGTGGGATTGTAAAGCCTCTAAACTATTTAAAAGAGACCCATCCGCACCTTCTATCAACTAAACAATGGCCCCTGAACTATTTAAAAGAGACCCATCCACACCTTCTATCAACTAAACAATGGAAGGCGACTCACACATTATTGGCCGCTGCGTGAAGTTTGGAATCTTTTTCACACTAACAAAACGACCTCTTTTTAGTGTTAGAACCCTAGAAAAAGTTTGGTAGTGGGTTGTTTAGTGATAAGAATTAAGTTTGATCGGTCTATGTGGAGTAAGTTAAATATGGAGGACTAAAATGAATAAAAACTAGAAAACTTTCCCCTCTCTTTGCGTGAATAATAATGGCAGATCTCCTCACATTATTACTGTTGTTGTTCATAGACGATCGAACCGTTACCACCATTTGATGAAGCTTGTCAAAGAACAATTATGGATACCAATTTTCAGTCGATTGGTCACTGGAGGAAAGATAAATCGAAGTTTGGTAGTCGATTTGAGCACGAGGAGTAAGTTTTCTTTGTTAATTCTTTGGTTCCCATAGAAGCTCTTGCTTGATTTTTTACTGTTGATTCTAATAATTTATTAGCCTTTGATATTATTGCAGATTTATTGTGGTTTGTTTCTCACTAAATCTGATTTATCAAGCTTGAAGAACAAACAATGAACAACAAAAATGAAACCATTTTTGTCACATCCGAAAATTTAAATTAACGGTAGTTTGACGGAATCACGGGATTTGATTTTTAAATTTTTGAAATTTTTGGATGAAGTAAATAATAATTGACTAAGTTGGGATTTAATTAGAAATTTCGCAAGGATTCAATTGATAAATAAATTTTTCATTTGGAACTAAAAAAAAATGAGAATAAGAAACAAGCCTAAGGACTGAAGAGGAATTTTCCTTTAGAGGGATTGAAGTGAAATTTCGCAATAAGGACCAAAATAAAAAAAAAATAAAAAAAATGGTGCATGCAAAAATATTACAAGATAGAATATTTTGGCTGCAGGAAGGGGGAATGACTCGTGGCTATAGGCATGGGTTTTGGTTTAAAAAAAAAAAAAAGAAAGTGGAGTGCTGCGTGGCGAAGGCAGAGGGAGTGTGGCACACTTGCTAGAATGAGGTAGCAGCAAAAGGACACAGGAAACAGAAGTAAAAATTTAAAGCTCATTTTTGCATGCCATAAACCGAAAATTTTTGAGTAAAAATATTCTCTCAATTCTGAATTTCTTGTACTGATAATCTAAGACTTGTGATCAGCTGAGAAGGGTTAAGGGGAGGATTTGAAGGCTGGAATGAATGGTGGTTAATGTTTATAATCGAGAATAAAATGTGAGGAACGAAGGAAGAAATTCAAATTTTGCATGTTTTGTTTTCTCTATTAAATCTAAAAACTAACACCATAGGGAAGTTTCCGGGAACCCTTTGAGCGTATTCAGCGGAAGAAACCGGTCGACCCACCGCTGGAGAGCCAAGATTCGTTCGGATCCTCCGACGAGTATTCGGGTAACCTGAATATTACCAAAGCTATTTCAGAAAGCTATGTTGGTCCCGTGGTAACTAAGAAGGGGGGTGAATTAGTGGCATTCTAAAAATTTTAAGCGGAAATTAGGTGGTATGAATAGAAGGAATTTATAGTGGTTCGGCTATAATCTCGAACCTACGTCCACTTCTCCAATCCTAGAAAGGAATTGGGTTCCACTAACACCAATGGAA
>CATIWJ010338249.1:0-13160 GCA_949640765.1 Croton laevigatus | reverse complement strand
CTCGTTTTTGCTGATGTCAGCTAAAGTGGGTGGAGTTGGTTTTTTTATTTTATTCAAGTGGTCAAATCATTTTTTTATTATTGAATTTTTTATTGTTATGTGTAATGTGGGTGGAGTTGGGTATTGTATTTTATTCAAGTGGTCAAATCATATTTTTATTATTGAATTTTTTATTGTTAAGTGTAATGATTATATGGAAAGGGGTATTTTGGGGTAAAAGTAGAGAAATTTTAATTTCTTTAATTTACGTGTAGGATAGAATCTTTCCTATATTTTGCGAACGGAGGAAGTATAGTACAAGTTATACTTCTATTCTCAAAACACTTTCATTTCATGAAACCATTTTATAAATAAACATATAAATTCTGATCGTTTAATAAGTGCTTTTAGCAAATTAACACACTTTATTCATTCCAAATCCTTGAACACATTTAATAGAAACCATTCAATTAAATTCATTTCATAAATCAATTATCATTCAAGCAATTAATAAGTCTCATTTTTACTCTACTGGCTTGTTGGGCTTCCTATGATAAGTCCTAGAGCTTTAGGTTCGGTCGTGATCCAATGGCACGCCATTTATCAGTCGAGCCCCGAAGGCACACCGATAATATACAAGAAGTTTATTATTTGAGCCGTACCCCGAAGGCACGCCCTTTTTTTTATTGAGCCACAACCTGAAGTTGTGCCTTTTTTTTTTTATTAATCACCTGCACAGGAATTTTTGCTCATATGTCGACATATACCTATCACTAGGGTCCCTAACCACGTAGAGTATAAAATATTTTCCTTTGGTCATGTTCATCTCAAATGTACTTTCAGAATTCTCATTTTAAGTCAATGTCTCACTTTTCCATATCAAGCATTTTCCATATCATCATATCACTTTAACCACCAGTTTATTTGCATATATTTACTCAATATAACAAAATCTCATTTTTGCCGCGCCGGTAGCACCGCGCCTGCGGCTACCGCATCGGACTATCAAATATTTAAAATCCGAGTCGAACACACGTTCGAGTTTTCAGCATTTATTTATTCAAAACAATAAAAATATCAAATACTTAAAATAAAATTCAGTTTGAATACTATAAAAATAGTACCAAACCTGTAATTCCGTCCGCAAAATATATTCCTACGCGTATTTTCCTTTAATTTCCACGCGCCTCAGCGTTTTCAGTTCCTAAAAATAATATCCAGATATTTATTAAATCCAATAATTAAACCTTGGGTCCTAAAAATATTATTTATATATCTTCAATAATTTTTATAATTTAGTTTAAATCCCAAAATATTTAATATTCATCAAATGATTTAATTTACATTCTGTTGGACTCATTCGCATTGAAAAATATAATTTAGGGGCTGTTTTGTAATATTTTGGACCCAATTGAAGAGCCATAGCAACTTCAGGGGCCATTTTATAAAAACCGGAGGGACGAATCTGCAATTTTTCTTAAGTTTTATACGGCAGGACCAGAATGCACGCGGAAATAAAGTTTAAGGACCAAAATGTAAAATCCGGACCTTCTAGCACACGGAGGAGAACCGAAAGGACCAAATGGAAATTTTCCATCTCCTTCATCCCGCGCCTCCCTTCGCAGCTTTGCAGCCCACGAGCCCGACGGCGTTTCCGGCGACGGTTGGCAACGATGCCTGTACCGATCGACTCATCTCAACGGTGGCAACTCATTCATGGCCTTATCTCGGACGGATAGTGGACGGCGACGGAGAAACGATGGCTTGAAGCTCCAATTAACAGTCCCGATTTTTTTGGTTTTGAACAGCTCGTACGCCGGTTCCGGCGACCAATCGGCGGCCTACTCACCATCAATCGACTCCACTCGTCACGATCTACAATCCTATAACCTCAGATTTTGGATTAAACTCGTAGAAATCAAATCCCCAAATCTCAAATTTTCCTTCCCTGTTCATCGTGTTCTTCTTCCTATTTTCTGTTTTTTTTTAATTTTATTTTTTTTTCTTTTCTTTCTTGTCTGTTTCCCTCACAACATCAATTTTTCAATCCTCATTCATTTTCTCACCTTTTTCCTTTTCAATCTTATCCTATCAAAAATATTAATTAAAACTTTTATTATTATTATTATTATTATTATTATTATTATTAAAAATAATTTTGCACTAACCCTACGATATCACTATCCTAGGGTTACAAGTGTTACATGTTCAAATTCCTAATACATCAACATCAAAAGGTTCAGACTAACCCGCCCAACATAAAATATTTGGAATCTCTAGACTAGAAGAAAACTGGAAGATAAACCAAAATCTAATAATCTGTCTAATACCTGAAGTAAATAGTCTACTGAGAAAGAAGAAGGAAACTGCTAAGTGAAATGACCTACAAAATGATCTATATAAGTGTGAGAATTATATACAAGCACTCAGTAAGTTCATGAATGACAAGAAAATAATATAAACAAAAATATCATAAATATATATATCAATCACAAACAATTTAAATATAATGGTGTGTTAGAGCTACCAATTTTGCTCAAGAATCAAAATATATATAACAAGAGTCAAGAGTCCTCCCTTATTTCAGCTTCAAGAGTCAAATAAGCATTAGCCTTAATCATAAGCATATATATAGAAACAAGAATCAAGAATCTCTCAACCTAGTCCTCCTTCCTTTTATGACACACCATCGCACACCACAAGTAATACCATATTCAGATAATAAGACAATATATTGAAGCACACACACTTCTTTGTCTCATAATCACATGTGGGCTTGGGTAAAGAAAAAAAATATAATCTATCGAAGTAGAAAGGATAATACTACCTCCGTTTCCAAAAAGTTGAGACTTTTTTCTGAAGGTATGTTTTCAAAATGTTAAGAATTTCGGTATTTTTAGAGCATATTTGGACGATTTTACACTTTGTCTCCACCATTTCATCTTCTCCCTTCAATATGGAGTCAATTTTATATTGCTTTTAAGGGTTTTTTGGCAGAATTTTATGTAGAAAATTGGATAGTGAATAGTGCAAAGTCTCAACTTTTTGGAAACGGAGGTAGTATATAAGGAGGACTTATTATATATATATATATATATACACATATATATATGTGTACATATACATATATATACATATACATATACATATACATATACATATATATATACATATACATATACATATATATATATATATATATATAGTATAATTGTTAGCAAGTAGCACATCACAAGTAATCACATATACTCATGAAACTTATTTAGACATTGACACTAACAATCCTACAGTGTCAAACATAGGACTTTGACCAAATAGTAGCATATGAGGAATCCTGATATTAAATATAACAATGAATTAATTTTTGTTTAATTACTTAAACAATTTACCTCTAAATAATTCTTTTGTTTTATTTACAATTTTTTGTTGTTAACTATTTTCTTAGAGCTTAACTTTAAAATTACCAAGCATATAAAAATTAGGTCTCTATAAATAAATTAACCTAATACTTAATTTAATAAAAAGTCCATTTATTATTTGTTTAGTCTATTTATATAAAATTATGACTATAACTATTTAAATACTAAAATTAACTTTAGTTTAATAAAATTAGTAATATTTTAGCTTAGTTATAAAGTTCTCTTAATTTAATTATACCCCAAATTAACTTAATTATAAAATAAATCAAGTTTAGTTAATGATTTAAATTTAAAGGATGTAGATGAAATATAATATAAGTTTAGGGGCTTATCTGAAGTTTTCAGTGCTTGTTTGAAAACGGAGGTAAGTTCTAGAGCCAATATGTGAAGGTTAGAATAGAGAACCAAAACAGATATTTACCATCAAAACACAGCCAAGTCATGCGTTATAATATTATAAGTAAATGTGAGTGTACGGATTTATGTACCCGAATGTTAGACCAAGTAATTTAGAAAATAGTAAAGGATATTGATCATAAGGAGTATTAAAAAATAAATTGGATTAGTTGTTAATTATGAAGCAAATAGATTAATTAGAGATGTGCTAACCAATAATTAGTTACAAATTATAATTAAAATTAATTAAGGCATAAAATGAATTAAGTTATTAATGTTTAAAGTAAATAAAACTACAAGACTAAATAAGTAAATGATTATAATAGAATGAAAGATACTTAGAATAATAAAAATAAATAAGAAGAAAATAAGTTGGTCACTCTAATGATAAATAATGAATATGTCGTAAATAAATTTAAGAGGAATTAGAAAGTGAAGAGATTATAGGATAATTTGAAAATAAAGTTGATAATTTAGTTGGGGCATCAGAAATAAATAAATAAGTTACAAAGAAGAAACTTTAAAGTAGTGCTGTTAAGATTAATTGAGAAAGAACATAAAGAAAATATGAATAGAGACGGAATAAATAATAAAAGGGTTTACTAAATAAATAAACAAGGAATTAATTGATCTATGATTTGTTAAAATAGATAGAAATGGAATTCAATCAAGACGAGGATATATAGGAGAAAAACAGGATAAGGCCAGATTTGGTACTTCAACCATTAAAACTCCTATTTTAAGCATTCTCGAATTTGTGCTTTGGTATTTAAATTTAAATTTAAATCATGTGAATGTATGATTTTAATATTTGAAAAAGTGTGTTAATGCTATTTGACAGCTGCCATGCATTAAAGTTGAAAGAATATGTATTGAATCAACACAAATTCAATACATATTCTTTCAAGCTTGAACACATGATGAACATGATATGAACATGGTGTGGAATGGGAAACAAATGGCAAGCCAATGAGAATTTAATTGCTCTATGTGGCTGTGATAGAATCCTTGTGATAAGGGTGTGATGCATCGTACGGTTTATATATTGCATTACTGCTTATCATTGTTGACATGTGAAATTGGCATTGATGAACGATATATGTGTCTACAAATGGTACGAATGATTGCAAATAATTACAAAGTAGTCTACAAAGAGCTACGTAATTACCGTTATGTCACAGAGATATAAATGGCTCATTGCACATGCCGAATAATTGGCCAACGTTATTTCGAAGAGCTACAAATGGCTCATGCACTTGCCGAGTAGTGTTCCTTATCCTACATAGTTTTGTCAATGCCTAGAGTGAATCACGAAATAATATTTGATGAAGTGAAAAACTCTAATGTTTTGAAATTGGTTTTTATACACTGTGCTTTTCTTAAATGAAGATGTTTTACTACCATCGCATGCCTTTAAATTATATTTTATTTCATAATTTAAAGTACACACTAAACTTATAGCTCAGTATATTTAGTTTATGCTAAAATTCTAGGTTTATGGAAAAACATAAAGCAATCAAAACAATCGAATAGCATCACTCACTATAAGAACTTAGAGTGGCATATACTGCTAAGTAAAAGTCAAAAGAATAGAAAGAGTATCAGAGTAAAAGAAAAAAAAAAAATTATCAGATGATATTCTGTATATTATGTAAACATACGTTGTGGCACACTTGATCAGAAATAGTCAAGTTAAGGGGTGTTATGAGTGTTGATCCTACAAGCTAAGCTAACTACTGCAATGTTCTGGATACATGTTCATAGCTCAAGTTGAGTAAAACGCTTGTTTTGATATTTGATACAATCTTGGAAGTTTCGCTGCAGCATACCCTACTAACGGTTTGAGCAAAATTGATGTCGAAAGCCTGTGTTTTTTCAACCATATGTTTTTACGTAGTTTAATTATTTAGTCCATTTAGAGAGAAAAAAAGTAGGATTCTAAAAAGCGAAGAAATAAATTATAAAATATTATATTTAAGAAGTTATAAATTTTTTAAAATGAAAAATTTAATATTGAATACTACCTTCGTTTTTCTCATATTTTTACATTCACTATTTCACCAATACCAATACAAACTCACTTTTCACCAATACCAATACAAAAATAATAATAAACAATTACTAACCATTTAAAAAACTTACTTTTTTTTTATCAATATCAATAAAAAATAATAATAAATAATTACAAAATTTGCTATAAATGGAAATGTAAACAACTAAAAAAAACACCCAAAAACAGAAATATAAACATATCATAAAAACGGAGGTAGTAAATTTTTAGCCTATTTTAAAATATTCAATATTTTATTTTTTTCACTTTTTAAGATATTTAATAATGGGACGTTCGCATAATTTTCCTTTGCTTTTCGTTATTTTTTTATATATTTTTTGTTTTCAAATGAATTCATATATTGTCTATATTTATTCTTCAGATCAATTTTAGAGTGTCACAATTTACAGATTTAACTTCTTTATTTTTCATTATTTTTTTTTATATTTTTTTCAAATGAATTCATACATTGTCTATATTTAGTCGTTAAATCAATTTTAAAGGGTCGCAGTTTGTAGATTTGTCTTCATATTATAAATATTACATAAATAATTAGAATAGTTGAATTTAACGATTCAACGGATCTAATTATTTTATGTAACATAGTTAAATATGTGACCCTTTAAAATTAATCTCGGAACTAAATACTTACATCCAAAATTTTATTTAAAAAAAAAAATTCATTCACACATGCGAACTCATAAAGCAAATAGAAACTTTCCACCGCATTCAAGGGCGTGAGGTGGCAGGGTGGTAAAAGATACAGCTCCTGGTGCCAGATGTGCACAGTTCGAACCATAGAAGCCCTCTCCCCCTTCAAAATGTGTCTATGAGTAATATCTCTGTTAAAAAAACTTCTCACCGCATTCGAGGGTTTGACCAATGACATTCAACGGTTTTTTTGTAACCTTTAGAGAGTGCTCTGCTAAAGAACGGTAACCTAGCCCAAAAATTGATCTCTACGTAGGAGCAAATAACAAAACAAAGATGGACGATCGACCCCTTTTTTTTTATCACAAAGATCGACGATCGACTTTTTTTTGACAAATCAACTTCATGTCCGCTATGTTGTTGTACTTTGGATGTTAAATAGACTATAATTTTTTCCGCTTGCCATGATTAATTGATTTTAATGTAATGCTTTATGCCAATGTAGATTTTACATGGCCAAAGTGGACCAATGTGGAATGACATGCTACATTTGTTGTAGGTATATGTATATGGACCATAAGAATTAGAAATATTACCTTCTGAGAATTAGTGAATTTATCTTATATTATTATTTATGGTAGTACCATAATTCAAATCTATACTTTATTTATTAATTTTTAAAAAAAATTATAATCTAACAAAAACTATTTAAATTTAATTTTAATACTAAATTATTTATTAATTTAAAGATAATTATACTATAATAAATACTACTATCTAAATTTAGTTTAAATATTAAAAATTATTTATTAATTAGAAGATTTGAATTAACTAACATTATTTAAATTTATTTTATTATTAAATAATTTATTAAATTTAAGATAATTATAATCTAATAAATATTTTCTAAATTTAATTATAATATTAAATTATTTATTACTTTCAAGATAATTATGCTCTAAGAAGAGTTTTTTTTACCCAAAAAGGCCATATTTATATATAATTTTAAAATTAAACATTAGCGTTATTTAATTATGATAATTGATTTTAATTTTTAGATAACATGGTAATGTATTTAAACAAAACTTTGGAGTTAGTACAAAAGTGCTTCGAAAATAGATTTAGAGTTATGTTATGATATGTCTTCTTTTTATCGTATACTAGCTATTTTTTCACATGTGTTCACTTATCTACTCGTTTTAGATACTCATTATTTAATTTTTTAATTTTAATATTTAATTATATTTATTAATTATATGTAAAATTAATCATGGGTATGAATATTTTTTTAAATATATTTATTATTTATGTAAAATTAATTATGGGTATGAATATTTTATAGAGAATCTACAAAAATCTCCTCATATTTAATGGACAAAAATATCCATGAGTTTCAATTCTATTGGACAAATATTGTAAGCCCTTATGGCAACAAAGAAGGGGAGGAGTGAATTTGTTGACTTATAAAAACTTTGATGCGGAAGATGGTGGTTGAAGCAATGTAGACAATGAAGATTTATAGTTGTTCAGCTATAATCTCGAGCCTATGTCCACTTCTCCAATCCTAGAAAGGAATTGGGTTACACTAAACACAATGGAATATAATGAGGTTTTACAAGTTCATCTCAAACTTAGGGTTTATTGCTCACCCCAAACTTACAATAACACTTAATATTTAAAGCTCACACTAAAACTACCACTCACAACAAAAACAAGTTGGGTTTAATGGTTACCCAACAAACACACTTACAAGAATTAAAGAAATTAAATGTTTGAGAGCAAGAGGTTGTTGAAAGATTACGTTGCAGTAGTTGTGTAACCTCTTATAAGTAATAAATGGGTGTATTTATACCCAAAAACTTAAAACTAGCCATTGCACAAGTTGAAGAAAAAAAAGCTGCTTTGTTTTTCCTAGAGCTAGTCACAGGCGTTACCTATCTCAATGGTCTTCTCCAACGGATAGAAATAGTGTTCGTTGTCAAGCGGAGCATTAAATGAATAGCCGTTGAACTCTGAAATGGAGCACGGGTGCGACGAGTTCGTTACTCTTCATAATGGTCCTTTGAAATTTCAATCTCTGACGAGAAGGATAGATTGTAACCGGGGCGTTGTTCACAGTTCCTTCGGATTTAGTCACGGGCGCGAACATCTGATCGCGACCGTGACGCCATTGCCATGCCTCAATATCAGTCGAGAATTAGTCCATCGTGAGCAAGGCCTAATTTCCATTTGCTTCTGTCCAATCCTTGATTTTGCCGCAAGCGTGATGACATTACCAGCATTGAATCTCGGTCAGGATGATGTTCTTCACGAGTGAGATCTAATTTTCAATTTCTGCTGCCCTGACTCTTATATTGTCGCGAGCGCGATATACCTATTGCGGTTATGACTATCTTGCCAGACCAAAATCTTAAAGAAATTTTAGAGTTGAGGCTTGACTTGTATTAATTTTATCTTTAATTGCTGAGACAACACAAAAACAACTTGAAAATTATCAGTAGATCACAAACTTAAGTATGTTTGTCAAAATATTTAAAACATAGGGATTTTGGAAACTTCACTCAACAATCTCCCCCTTTTTGATTTTTTGACAAACTACTTGAGTTGTGATGATAGGATGAATGAAATGCATGTGTTCAAGTTGATAAATTAAGAAGGATGTTAAGGAATACATTAAGTCCAAATTTTCATTTATAAAAACTTAAGTTCAGTTTTATGATTTTGAAGTATTAACTTAAGTTAAAGGTGTTTACTCCCCCTCAATTTGATATCTCATTAAAAACGTATTGTTTTTAGAATAATGGTTGTATTTTAGCACTAAGCACAACTCTACAATTCTCCCCCTTTTGACAAAAAGATTAAAAAAAAAAGATTCAAAGTTGAGATAACGAGATCTTCATTAATTTGAAATAGAAACATTACAATTCTAAAAGAAAAAGAAAAAGGAAAGAAAATGAAAAACAATGCAAACACAGTAAAAATATAAAAACATGTGAAGAAATCATTCTTGAATAAGTAGTCCTTTGCCCTTCCTTGCGGTAGCAATAGATCTTTCTTGAAGAGCAAATTGATCCTCATTAGAAGAACATAAAGAGGAAAAAGAAGAGGAGGAGGGACCCTTGGTATAGAAGGACCGGCGGCGGTAGGATCATGGGTAGCAATAGGAATAGCCGGAATTTCTTACTCTTCTTCTTCGAAGGTTGATGGTGAGGAGCAAGGGATGCTAAAGTGTTTAATGACAGTTGTCATCATCTTGCCAATCCTCTTGAGAAGGGTCCTATCCTTTTTGGCAAGATGATAAGTAGAAGTGGAAGAAGGACCTTCAGTCCTTTGTCTTTTAGAGGAGGTTCTTGATAGTGGAGGAGGCTCTCTAGAAGGAGCACCAATGGAAGGAATGTTGCCTCGGTATGTGAAGTTATCTTTGGTGATGATTTTGGCAACATTAGTGAGATAGTCGATGGTGAATCTTTGGTTATGGACTATCTTGGTGTCACTTGGTCTATAACCCTTGATGACATCACTTTTCCAATCCACAACTTGGGAAGCAAGGCAGGTAAGAAGGCTAGACACATTGGGGCTCATAGACTTCGAATTTTTTTTGGCTTCACAATGAAGAAGGAAGACACTTGTGCCACAAAAAAGAAGTAGATGTATGGGAACAAAGGAGAAAGAAGGCATCCTTTTTGTTCACCTTGTTGCTTCCTACTTTGGCTAGTATGGAATTTATGTTGACTTGGTGTAGGAGCCAATAGGGTAATTTGGAGAGAACGGTGGCCTTGGCATATTTGGTGTTATGCACCGGATCGCTGAGATTTGTTGCCAAGTGGTTGTGATGTCTTGAAAGGGGACATCATGAAATTGGACAATATTGCTAAGGAAGAACCCAAAGATGGTGGCTAGTTCTTCCCTTATAAAGGTATAGATTTTACCAAAATGGAGATGGTAAGTTTGTGTAGGATGGTTGTGTGGCCACTTTGGTCTAGAAGATAGATTGGGTCAAGAGATGAAAACATCTTATATGTTAAGGTTTTGAGAGCGGTCATTGAGATAGAAGTGACTAAGAGTAAAGATGAGCGGTTTAGTAATTCATGTACCTCATCTAGGATGCTCAACGTCAAGAGAGCATTGTCATCAAGGACTCTAATCTTCTCAAATTTTTTACTATATTGCTTGTGGAAGATTTTAAATTGGTGAGGGTTAAGGTTGTCACTACAAGAAAATTAAAAAATACCAACCGATTTTTCCAAGCGAATTTTTTCGGTTGGTAAATAGCAACCGATTAACAACCGAATAGCAACTAAAATTTGGCAAAATTGAATAAAATTAATTGCAACCGATTTCCAATCGAAAATTACAATCGTTTACCAACCGAGTAAATTTCGGTTGTTAAAACGGGCGCAAATATTTGGCGCCTGGATTACCAACCGAATAACAACCGTTTAACTACCGTCAGATTACCTAGTGATCAAAATCGATTGGTGAAATTAAATTTTTTTTTTAAGATTTTACCAACCGAATTAAAATTGGTAGGTAAATTCTAAAATTACAAAGCCCCAAATTTCTAATTTCAAGCCGCGCCTCCCTTTTGTTCCGCCTCTCTCTTTTCTCTTCGTCTCATCATGATTTTCCCACTTCACTGCCAATCTCACCCTCCACCTCCTCCGCCTCTGTTGCTCTTCACCTTCACCACCTCCGCCGCCGCCACTCTTCATCGTTGAAGACCCAACATTCTTTCGATCGGCACTTCCTTCTTCTTTCAATCTGTGCTTCCTTTTCAAAACACTGCGCCTCCCTATCTTTGTTCTGCTCTCTCATCTTTGACTGCTCTGTCATCTTTGTGCTGCTCGCTTCCGTTCGCCGGTCGCCGCTGGTGGTTGTCTTCGCCGTCAGTTCAGGTAAGTTCTTTTTTGCTTCTGCTAATTTCTTTTGTTGCTTCTGCTAATTTCTTTAGTTCTGATATTTTTGTTTGATTATGGATGTTTAATCTGGAAATATCTTTTTTGCTTCTGCTAATTTCTTTAGTTCTGATATTTTTGTTTGATTATGGATGTTTAATCTGGAAATATTTTTCTACATGAGACTTTAGTTAAATGCTTGCACATGTATCAATAGGAAGAATAATACATATTTGCAGAATGAAAAAGGGGATTAAGAAGGACAACAAGACCTTATAATTATAATTGTGTGTGTTAATTGGGGTTAATGATGAGATTAGTGGTTAATGGTGGAGATACTGATATATATATATATATATATATATATAGGGAGAGAGAGTAGATTAATCTTTTTTTTTTTTGAACATAGAGAGTAGATTAATCTAGGTAGAGTTCATGTATTAGTATTTAATTGCAATGCAATGTAATCTGAGATTTGTATTGGTCTTAGAAAGAAAGGAATGGGATGTAATATTTTACTCCACTCTGATCCTTCCAGCTTTATGGTAATAAGCTATGAACATATTGACTAATACTTTTAACACAAAGGCACAGAACCCGCTGTTCAATCCAGGCAGATGGTCAAAGCAAGCAAGGGTTGCTAACACAAGGCACCAGGTGCTAACTGCTAAGTCAGTTCAGAAACAGCAATAAAACGATTCAGATCTTTTTTTTTTTTTTACCCTTTTATTCTTATAAAAAGAAAATGTCCCACATACTGAAAAAATCTTTTAAAAATATTAATTTAAAAACTACAATTTTTTCTTCTCTTCTATTTTTTCCTGACAATTTTCTTTGATCAAAGGAAAAATCCAAATACAAAGAACAAACAAATCCAAAAATAAAAAATAAAAACCAAAAAAATATTTTTTTAAACCAATATTTTCCTTTTCTCTACTTGTCTGTCTGTAGTAGCTGTTAAGAGATCAAATATTCAACAGCTCTGACTATTATTTTTCATGCTCAAAGCATGATTTTTTTTTTCCTTTATATATTTATATATATTTTTTTCCACTTCCACTTGCCTCCATTCTTCAACCATGATCCAACTTATTCAATTCTCTATAATACTTGATTTGATTTCTGCATTTTCCCCATATTTCTCTTCTCCCATCCCTGCCCCTTTCTGCCTTCATCTTTCCTTTCCCCTCTTCCAATTTTCTTTGGCAGAAACTTCACAGACAGAAAACAACAGAGCTCCAGTTTCAAAGAAAAAATAAAATTAAAAAAGGAGTCCTTTGTAAAAATTTCCAACTTCCAATTTAAAAAATAAAAACTACTGTTAGCAATGTGTATTGAGTTTTCTTCTTTTGGCATCAGGTGAAATTTGTGAAGAATTAGCACATGACCCAGCAGCAGTTGTGTCATCACTTTTATACACTTATCACATTTGGATTATTTTGGGTTGTTCACAACTAAGTGCTATCATTTTTTTTACACATAAAGTATTTTGATTTATGTGAATTATGTGTTTCAGTTTTTGTTCCTGTTCTTTGAGTGAATGGTTTTCCTATTCTAATGCAGTATGTGCTAGCTTTCAGCATCTTTTATAGGACATCATAAGTGGTCGATAATGATGATGATGATTTCTAGTCTCAATTTCAGTTTGCATTTTGCTAATCAATTGATTTAATGACTAATTTGTGATTAAATTTAAATCCACTTGCAACTATTTGGGATTTTAAAGATTTGATAAATGAGCAAGGTTTGGCATAAAGACTTTGAATTTGT
>CATIWJ010338074.1:0-58547 GCA_949640765.1 Croton laevigatus | reverse complement strand
GATATCGAACCGAAAGATCGGTTCGGTTTTATATCGGTTTATATATTTTCGATTCGGTTTTCGGTTTTTACAAATTCTTATCGGTTTTATATCGGTTCTTCCATTTCGGTTCGGTTCGGTGAACCGAACCGAATTTGCTCAGCCCTACTTATAGATCCAGAATTAATCCATGATTATTTAAAGAACAAGATTATGGGTCTTGATCTTCCAGCCGATGTAATACCTACCAATGGTTATGATTGGGTTATGATTTTAGGGTTATGGGGAGAAAAGAATGTATATATAGGTAAGGTTCGGTTTTCGATTCGGTTCAGTTTTTAGACGGCCAAAACCTAATACTGAACCGATAAATTCGGTTTCTCCTATTTTAACACCGATAACCGAACCGAAAATTCGATTCAGTTCAGTTCGTTTTCGATTCGGAAACCGAATTTCGGTTATTTTCTACCTACCATTGATGTTTTTTCTGTTGATCCAGATCTACTAATACCTACCATTGATGTTTCCTCTGAGTAAGTTCATATTTTTAATTAGTTAGCTTTTTATAATTAGTACTACCTTTCTATTTCTTTCCTGCTTAATAACATATTTTGTCTAATTGTGTGTATAAGCTGTGATTGAAGGTTGAAGAAGAAGTGGTGGGCTGGCTACGGTTGAAGATTGAAGAAGAAGTGGCAATTTCCATTTCAGTCCCTCAGTTCTTCAGTTTTGTGAAAATGGATTGTAAAATTATATTTTTGTCCTTTTATTGTTATTTTAACAGAAAAAATAAATAGAAGTGCATTAATGTCAACTAAAATATAAAGTAGAGAGTTTTTTGTCCAAAACAAAGAGAAAGATGTTAGAGGGTATAAAACATAGAGTTTTTTTTTATATTATCCCTTATTTTTATGCAAAATTGGAATATAAAGGAAATGTTTAAGCAGACTATTGGCTATCCATATTTTATGATGCTACCTTAGAATCACAATCCAAAAGAGGGTTATGGCCTAATCATCAATGACAAAGACCAAAAAAGAAATAAAATAGATCAAATCAAAGGTGAAAGTAACCAAGTTGATGAAACAAAAGGTCAATATTTGGGTTTACTTGAATGAAATGGAACGTTGTGTCTATGACAATTTATATTACCCATAGTATATTCTTCCAATACCTTATTTTTGTCTTTAAGTTGCCCAAATCATTGCCATTCTATTTCTTCACTTTTTTTTTGTCTTGTACCTCTGTCAAACAATTTTGTTTTGATATATATATACATGCCGTTTCTAAATTCAAATCAACAAATTGTCTTAAAATTTATTAATAATTTTTTCTTAAGAAGGATTTGTTTTTTTTAAATGATTCAAGGCTTATGTATTGAAATTAGAAAAGGATAATAAAAAATAACATATGGATATGAACTCTATAGTATACATGCTCTACTCCAAGTCAGTCACAAAAAACGGCCACTCGAACTAAGTCATGATCATACGAATTCACTACTCGTTTAACAAAATCAAAAGATGTCATTACTATGAGTTTTACAATCTATAATAGCATATCTAAATTAAAACTTATGAAAAGAATTTTAATAAAAACAAAAACTCCTCGAGGATGAGGTTGGCCTAAACAGCTAACGCTCTATCACCTGATGCTAAAGCGCCTAGGTTCCAATCTCCATATGCCCCTCTTCCCTCCCCCTAATTGTAACTATGGAAAAAAAAAAAAAAAAACTCATGGCGGATCTTGAAAATATATATAAGGTGGATGAAATTAAATTAATATAATAACTAAAAAAATAAATTGATAAATTTTAAGTGTTCATAATTACAATGCAACTTGACGTCTTTTCATATTTTGAAATTGTCGTATATTCAATATTAAAAAAGTTTAGCACAAATCCACATATAAAATTAAAATTAAAAGAAAATCATATTTGAACTAAATTTATCATAAATTTCTAATTATTAATATATTATAATCATATTCAAAATTAAACAAACAAAAAAAAAATCAAATTAATGAAAAAACTATTAAACATTGGTTTTAAAATTTAAATTTGCAATTAAATTAATAAGAGTAGAAAATTAAACTTTATGAAATTGGAAAGTGAGGTACATATTTAAACTAAGTTTGAAAGTAATAAAGTTGAAATTAAAATGGGTGAATTTGAGTAGTTAACTTATTGGCCAAAGCCAATAAAAATTCTTAAAAAAAAAAACCATTAAAATTTTAAACTAACATAAAGAAAAAGTTTTGCGTGAGGATGTGCTTGAGCCTACCCTTTTCTCTAAGTGAGTCCGCCATTGCTTAGATATTCCATTTTACCACATAAATAGTAAGTCAGTAATCCATATAATTAAAAATTTAATTAATCTTACGTGTTAATCACTCCAAATATGAAATTAAAAAAAAAACACACAAACAATTAAAGGAAGTATTTTGATTAGAGTAATATATCTTCTAAAAAAGATTAGAGTAGTATGCTTTATCTTGCTTCGGCATGATGAACAACAAGCATTGTAAAAGACTAAAGATATCCTCAAATTCGGCATTTGCCACTTTCGTATGATGAATAAACTTTGTACAAGATTAAAGATAATTAAATATACAATACAGGATTTGGTATCCCATAAACAATTAATATTTATGAAATCCCGTAAAAGATAAGTTAACTGCATGAGTGACGGTGATAAGATGTTTGTATAAACTAATTTAAATTTTTGGATGAACTAATTTTAATTATTCTTAATTACCTTTATTATTAGTTTATTATTCTTGCTTGCATGGTATCTCTTTTCAGTTCCATTTTCTTTTTAACATATGGATTGGAAGTGTTGCTTATTTTAACACTTTAGTATTAAAAAAGAAAATAAAATAATTGAGTACACAAGAAGATTCATAAACTAAAATAGTTTAAAAACGACTTTAAATTTCCTATCCGTTCCAAAAACAAGCCAGCCTTCTAGAATTGAGATTCTTGAATTTCGTCCATTTTTTTTTATTAAATTTTGATTTTTCACCTTTTAATCTATTAACTATTTAATTTTGGCCCAAATTTTAAAAAGATAAAAAAAAAATGGTCCAATGTCTCATCCAGACATTTACTTGTTTAGCACTGTTTTGTTTAATTAATGATCATTGGTAGAGTCAATTTTTTTTTTTTTAACATATGATATTTACACACACATATAAGAAATGAAGGGAGTTTTTTCATTTGTTCATCATGTCAGGATTGACGCTAAATCTTTTGGATTAGCTACCTCTATCTCTTCCACCAGGCCCACCCCTTCCCCTAGCCTGTTTGATACATAATTAATTCTTAAAATTTAGAAATATAATCATATAGAAAGTAATAAATATATAGTTCTATAATTATATTAAAATAAGAATATAAAACATAGATGAAAAATAAGTATATTGTATATCCTAATCTTTGTTAATGTCATCCTTCAAAGGTTAATGTTTTAACTCCAGTTGTAAATGGAACGAGCCATTCACAAGCTACTTCTTATCGATTGTAGTTCCTTCAATAAATAAATAAACTAATTTCATAACCAAACAAGCTAAACTAAATGCAAATTGTTGCTAACTAATAAAAATATAAATAATTAGTTTAATAAAATTAATATATGTAAATATAAATAAGTTAGCTGCTAATAAAAAATCGAAATAAAAACTAATGGGATTTGCAAACTTTAAATAGTTATATGTTGTTGTTTTAAAATGCCATAAAACTTTTATAATAACTTTAATGTAAAACGTTATTTTTATAGTGTTCGATAAAATAACTTTTGAGATAATTTTTTAGCCGTTTAAGTAACGTTTTTATCAAAGGCTAATATATGTAGCTTTTAATGTTTCATAAGCAGCTACTACAAACAGTTATTAAAATAGTCAAACGCTATTCAAACAGTTAATTTTTTCGAACACACATATAATCTTACTGTAAGTGTTAAAGATGGAACCTAACAATGACCCCAACACCCACCTCTAATTGGAAAAATAAATAAACAAATAAAACTTAGAAGCTAGCTATTGGCTTTAGTACAAAACTAATTGTTTATTCAAATTATTGTGTAAAGTATTTCTTAGTAGGTAATAATATTTATTATTATTATTATTATCGTCATAGAATTTGAGGCGAAGTATGTCACAAGCAATTATGTCAATTTTTATTTTTGAAATAAGTCAATTTTTTTTTTTTAATTGCTGTATTATTATTATTTTGAAAATGTTGAATTGCTTTCTTCTAAAAGGGAAGTCAGGAAAATATAGGGCCATTCAAAAATAAACAAAAAGATTTATCATCGTATTCATATATATAGTAGTATATCGTGATACTACAACAATAAAAAAATATCGCCTCGTAAGCAACAATTTATCCATAAGTCTCCTAACTACCCATTTCTCGGCTTCTTTACGCAACACAGACGAGATCTTTGCTGGATTCGCTCTATCCGCAACACTAGCAACAGGAAAAGGCACTTATGTTCGGTGGAGGCAAAGGCATGGGCGGCGGCGGAGGTAGTATGATTAAGGTTGTTGGCCGGGCCGCAGTTACTCGTGCCGGTGTCACCAATCTTCAAGAAACTATTTCTTCTTCATCTTCCAACACTACTGCTCCTACTTCGCCGACTACTCTTTCTAGGTCATCTCAGAGGCTCAATTCGTCTAATAATGTTTTGAGTTTGGCTTCTGGTCCTGGATTCCCTATTTCTGCTTCCAATACACCAATTCCTGCTAATTCTGGAGGTCCTGGTGCCCCTTATTGGCAATCTTTCGGTCCTTCTTCTAGTTATTGTGGTGATGACTATGATTGGGTGTCTGTGGATGAAATTGAGGACAATTTAAGCGTTGATGATATTGTTTTCGCTTCTGTTCCTTCTGTTGATGAAGTTCATGGCGCTGTATCTGCACTTAACCAGTCAGATCTCTTCTTCTTTTCTTTTGTATTTTAATTTTTTTTTTTAATTAATCTGAACTCGCTGAGAAATTTTGTTCTTGTTGAGAAGATGTTCTATTGATTTTTATTGTGGAACATATGCTTTCTTTGCTAAGTTATTATTGATTTTTTGTTTGATATAGTCACTGTTTAAGAATTAAACTAATTGTAGTTTAATTGCTGTTTTTTGGATAAACTAGTGATTATTTGCTGTGATTATGATGGTTATATGATAAGTGGGACACGTGTTTGTGACTAACTCAAACAAGAAATTGCTCTATATGAAAATAAAATAAAGCGTGACTAACTAAACTTTAATCTTTGTTTTAATAAATAATCTTACAATCAATGAGACAAAGAAAAGTATTCTATAATGTGTAGCTTGGACTGTGATATTAATGGCGACCAGTGATGTTGACCGGAAAAATTTGCTGTTGAGGACAATTGTCGCATTACCTTGTTGAAAAGGTTTGAATATGGATATAGTTTATGAAGAAAATCAAGGGGAAAAGAGCAAATAAATTTAGTTTTTTACACAGTGGTCTAGTGCTGAAATTTCGTTTGAATTTGAGAAATGAGAACTTATCATTGGATGTGAGAATGCAGGTGGTCAAAAGGAGAGGAAGAGAGATGTGTTTGAGAATTTGCTTTTAAATGGGATAAGATTTGTGTTTTTAGGAGGAAAAGATACTGTGGGTTTGAGAAAGCATTTTTTTTGGACTTCATAATTTAGGTTCCTTGATCCATATATTACAATTTTTGAAGCTTACTGTTTCTGAATTTTCTGTTGTTTCAGGGTATTTGACGCTGCCTCCTACTCCCAGTTTGTTACAGATAAGTTCTCTTGTAAGGTCGATACGGATGTAGAAGATCAAATTTCAGGTCCAACGGGCATGTATCGACATGTTTCACCAGTTGGGTCTGATTTTGATTGGAGGGAGCCATCTCCTAGTCTGTGTAACTCCAGAGCTTTGCAACATTTTGGACCTCACCGAGTTTATGATGCTATCCATTTGTTGCAGAGTGAACCATCCATTCAGGTAATATTACCTCCGTATTTGTCAATTGTTTATATTTTCCCTTTTGGGTGTATTTTTCAATTCTTTACATTTTCATTTATAGTAAGTTTTGTAGTTGTTATTATTATTTTTTTATTGGTATTGGTGAAAAAGTAAATTTTTTAAAGGGTTAGTAATTGTTTATTATTATTTATGCCTTGATATTGGTGAAAAACTGATTCTATTGGTATTGATGAAAAAGTAAATGTAAAGAAATGAAAAAAACAGAGGTAGTACGAATGAAGTTATCTATATATGCTACAAATTTAATCCAATAGAACCCCTTCCTCAAAAACTGGCCTCATGTAAGAAAAATTTGACCCTGCCTTTTTATTTGTTCGTTCAAATCCTCATTAAACCTTTGTGTGCAGAGAATGGTCATCTCGTTGTCTTCAGACAGAGCTGTTTGGAATGCTGTTTTGAACAATGAAGCAGTTCGGGAACTGCGTGAGACCTACAATGCAGGTGGGTTTGAAGTAAAATGGTTTAGGCAAAAATATTTGTGTATATATTTTGTCAACCAAGTTGGTCTTGATAAGCCGGGTGTTGTCCGTTGAATTGAACCATCTGCTATTTCTTAAAATCTGCCTGTCATTTCTTCGCTCAGCTAAAACACTCTTTGTTGCTTAGAAGAGATTGTGGACATAAAAGCACCTTCTTTTACAATCATGAATTCCTCACATAAATTTTTGACTTGGACTTGCCATAATATATGCAGAAGAAAAGGCTACAGCTAGCACAGAGAGTTCAGATGAGAATGGCAGTTCTGGTGACTCAAATCCAGCTATGGATGCTGTGAGATGGATATTTGAGAACACAAAGGCGAGATTCATGGAAGCAATTGAGAAAATAACAAAGCTGATGAGCGAGTTGTTCAAGACGGGAAATGATGAGAAGACGGCTGCTGTAGATGGAGATACCGCATTTGAGGAAAAGGTGAGAACATCATTCTTGCTATCTGTGGTGGTTTTGCTGGTGGTGGTTGTTACCCGAGCCCATGTGGCTTGACCATAATTTGCTGACATAACAGGTTGGATCTTTCCAGTGTTACTTGATACTGAAAGACTTTTCAGTGTTACTTGATACTGAAAGACTTCCCACCATAAATGTACACGAGTTTTATACTGTATTTGACTAAAGTTATGTATTTCGTTAATGTTATGATACAATCGAACAGTTAGCATGTCATTTGTCAATGTTTAACTCTTAGTTGAAATGATTTTCAGATTTTCATGTGCAGTCAGATCAAAAGTTATGAAATTTATTGATGTATTTTCGTGATTTATTGCGCAGCTATATTAAGTTTAAAAGCCTAGTGGTCCAAATTGATAAAATGATAAAAAATTAGCTGTACAAGCAACTTCTTAAACTACATAATCGTCATTTTCTTAATGATGTAAGCTGCAGTCTAAGAATTGTTGCAAAACAAGAACAAAAAAGACTATTTTCCTAATAGCTTGTGTATATGGCTTGAAATCCAGCAAATGCACAACTCGCTAACCTGAGTCAAATTGGTGAACTTACACTTCTTTACAATGCATTACGCACTTTCTACTGCCTTTAGCTCAAGTTGATCACTGAAGTGAATTCAAGAGAGAATCGACGTCAGGAGTTACGATTGCCCTTTTCCCAAGTTCTCCTATACTGCAACATTGTTTTCTTGCAGTATCTATGGCCATCACATCTTGAGCGAAAACAGTATCAGAACCTGGAGACACCTGAAAAATAGTTTAATCTTGTCTCAGAACCAAGATCAAACAAGGTGAAAAAAATGCCAATTTGAAAATAACGGTTCTCCCTTGAATTTAAAGAGCAATAATTTAAGACTTTTATCATATAACCTACATCATAGAGTGTATCCCCTAGCTTTAACTTTACTGCTCCACTCTTGTAAACCAGCATCTTGCCCATGTATCCCTCTGATAATCCTTCAAAACTGTTTTCTTCCCTTAAAGCACCCTTGCCTTGTGATGAAGCTGAGCCTTCAGCTTTATCTTTACCTTTTGCAACGATCGATCGCTTCACTAGGGGCAATTTAGAAGGCAGTTGAAATAAAAGCAACCTTTCATTGTCAGATTCCTCCTGTCACAAATTATGTTTTATTTTAATGCCAAAGTTTGGAAACAGCTATACATAAATGGTTGCACAATAGAAATATTTAGTGATTTATTAATCCAAACACAAACCAGCAGTCCAAGATCTGAAGCAGGTTTAATAGCGTTCTCATCGTATTCCGTTCTTGCAGCCTCCCCAAACTCATCCTTGTTAAGACGCTCTAATGCCAAGCAAAAGTTCAGAACTATAGACTTGAAACTTATGACAAAAGGAAATTAAACACACTTCATGTTGCCAATTAAGAGCATATGTTCTAGAGACGTCTAGCTGCATACCTGGGTCACCAGAATAAGGCCTTCTTAAGGGAAGAGTTGTGGGATAGTAACTATTGTTGTAGTCCTGAAATTCCATCAAAGGAAAAAGGTTTAGACTTTAGAGCTTGTGAGAAGACAAGCAAAAACAGCTAATCGGTTATAGTAGACAAAAATCCTCACCCATGGTGCTTTAAAATCTTTCTTGACTTTTAATGGCAATGCATCAATGGCATCTGAACTATATTTGGCATCACTGTCTTCTTTGGCGGTTGAAAGTGATGAATTGACCATTTCCCCATCATCGTCAGAATCTCTAATCTCCAACTTACTGCTGCCACCAGCATTCTGACTACCAGGAACACCATAACTCTTTATAGAAGTTGATGGCGGAGTGGCGCCTGGTCCAAAGGCAACTTGGACAGAGGCTGCAAGGTTGAAACTTCAAAGTGATTTTATTGCAAACTAGTTTCTTTCTAGTACATCAAATACAGACTCCATTATCACTCCATCAAAGAATGATAACTCTTTGGCATCAAGTAACACGAGACCAACCATTGACAAAGTGAAGGTCATCTAATCAAACTGACGTCAATAATCTGTTAATATTCCACTATATATCATATCATCATATACAGCAAATGCAAACCTCTCAACCATATACATCAAGCTAGGTCTGTATGACTGAGAAATTTTTCCTAAAAATGGATTCTGTTATCTTAAATCTTCACTTGCTAAAAAAATTTATAAACACAGTAAGCTGTATTTGCACTTATGACAGCCAAATGCATAACCGAGCTTTTGCAAAATAAAAAAGAAAAATTCAAAGTTATAGAAATGACACAAACAGAATTCAGCATGAAGGTAAAAGATGATGAGAAAGTTACATTTTTTCTCAGCTTTAGGCACATTTCTTCTGAGATTTTCCTGCAAATACCCAAAAATAAAGTCAAAGTAAAGTCTATTCAATCTGTCTATTAAAGACTCTAAAAACTTCAATCAATTAATCCATTTAACCTTAATCAAAGCATAGGTGTTGAAGGTTGTTCATGGGTTTCTAGTAAGATTATTTGAGCAGTTAACTTCCCAGTGTTTTTTCATTGTTGAGGGCTAGGCTACTGGGATATGCCAAAACGACAAGAGTTAAAAGGTTAAACGCTCCAAACCCACATACAATTCACACCAATATTTCACCCAACTTAAAATTTTCGAGTTAAGCTAATCTGTTATTTCTTTTCTTTCTGGATGCGTGTCTAAATAATCCGACAGACTTCGAAATAAAATTGAAATAGAAAATAAATAAACAAACCAAAAACAAAAATAAATAATAAAAATAAATAATAATACTGTAATAAACATTCACCCTTTTTTTCTCCACTAAATAAATCTGATTATAATCATCCATAAAACCTTGCTAAAAAAAACCATATTTTATTTTATTTTTTGAAAAGAATCCAATCAAAGCGTTAATTTTATTATATGAGAAAAATTAAAATTTGAAATGAAATCAGACTTACATTGAATCTGCGCATAAGCCTTTGAGCCTGGGTTGCTTCGTCTTCACCGTTATTAGTATCATTGACCTCACTGCATTTAACAGCACAAAAATGATTATTCAAGCTCAGGGAAAAAAAAGAAGCACCGTTAAGGTAATAGAAAGAAGATAGAAGATAAGGTAGCACAGTACGATTTGGGAGCGGCAGGCTTAGGCTCTCTTTGAGGCGGAGCTTTGGGGATGTACTTAACCTGCACCAGATTTTTAATTTTTAGAATTGAAGATCTAGGTCAGAAAATTCGGATGATATTATTATAATTGAACACACAATTGAACGGATCTACCTTTCTGCGTCTGGGAGTTGGCTTCTCTTCATCCATGGCCGAAGTTCCCGGCGAAAAAATACGGCGACGAAATAGAAGAAAACTAAATGAAAAATTTGAAAGAGGCGGTGTCGAACCCGAGATGTTGAATCAAATAGAAATGATTTTGCCAATTGGACAACGCCGATGTTTTGTTAGTGCATAAAAATATAATTATATATAGAATTTTAATTGCTTAGATTGCATAAATTATCCATTTGACCACGGTAAAATTTGTTTTTCATTCGGAAGTCTCAATTATTGAGTAGTCAAACGCATACAACAGCAATCATGTTTTGGGCGGCTCTGCTTATAAATCTGAAAAGTATATAGTTTAATTTTAAGTTTTATGAAATTTTATGTTAAAAGAAAGTACCTGTTGTGAATTTTTTGAAGATACCAGCACAGTATTTTGAAATTTTTTTTCCCTGGCACTTGTTCATAAACGAGAACAGAGTGCCTACTCATCCTATTAAATTGTTTATGAATCTTAAGGCATTCAACTCTACTTTCATGTAAATACACTTTTCCAATTTTAACTTTTTTTGGGGTGAATGAAAGAAATGAGTTTAAAATGCAACATTCCTTTCAACTTAAATCTCATTTTCCCTCTAATTTCACTCCCAATAAAACACAAACGATGCCAAAGATCTTATTTTACAACTTCTGTATCTAAAATTTGTTAAAGATTTTTCGTTTTAAGTAATTAAATTTGGATCAAAGTGGTACACAGCATTGAATTGCCTGGAATAAAACTGGAGGTTTTTTTTTTTCACCAATCATACAGAGTTCTTTCGTTAATATGAAAACTAGCCTACAATAAAACCTCTTTCCCTTAGCCACATGCTTTGGGATAGCAGATTACTGGAGATTATTCATTATTACACACACAAATTGTAATTTGTCAGCAATATAAGATTAAAAAAGCTTCAAACCGATGATGGAAACCAGTTTGTTGCATATATGGAGCATCCTGGTATGTTACTGCTTGTTATTTCTGTGATTCTAAAAAGATGTTTGTTAAACCATTTTATAATTTAGCTTAAGAATAACTATTGAGAAGAGGATGGATAATTTTCTTTGGCGTCCGAAATCACAATCTAGCATGTTTGAGATAGAAACAATTCATGAGAATATTAGAAGAAATTACAAAACAAGAATTTCAAACTGCTAACCAGATTTCGCAAAAATAAGTGTCAAAAATTAGAAATTTTAATTAAAATTTTCAAGGATAGCATACCATCTTGTTTTTTTCATCTATATGAATGAAAAAGTGGACCAGAACCAAAAAATGAATATATAAACATCACATGCATGCGATTATCAGGTTTAACAGTTAATATTACCATAATTCGATTATAGGCACAAACCACTTAAGCAGAACATATCTGTGTCTAACTACAGGCAAAACTCGTATGCCTAATCAGCTATATCATAATCCCATAATATGGTGGCCAAACTCATCAGATACAGCAAATCATGGAAACACCATCAAACAGAACGCATACAAAGTAAATGCAAATCACTAGAACGCAAACATCAAGCACATAATAATAGTAAATCCAAGAAAGGCAATCAAAGCACAGATGGTAGTAACCCCTTTCAGATACCAAATTGGATGTCCCAGTAAGAAATTTGAAAATTTAGTTTACATCAAGCCAAAACCAGTGGACCAGCAAAGAAACCACCCTATTAATTGCTCTACTACTACAATAGCTGACCACCATATATCTTCTTTGACAATGTCCGTAGCTCGTGTCAGTATCGGTAACAGATTCCTTCCGGGAACTTCTTTTCAAACTAAATCCTGATCAACTAGCACAATAAGGTTAGCACATGGATCATAATATTAATCACAAATTCCATAAATCTAGAGCAATCAACCTTCTTACAAGATTCACATCCTAATCCATGACCACACCGATATCTTGTTATGTTTTAGCTAGTGTGAGACCCTATATATTTCATACTTAGATTTCATGACCCTACTCAAGGCACAAGATATTTAAAATAGTATGCTGAAGGGCGAAAAAAAAAACAGCTACTATTGCTCTCCACCATCCGCACCCCTCCTTTCCCATCCAACCCCAACACATCACCAGAATAACAATAACAATATAGAAGAAAATAAAAGAGCAGCAAGAACATGATAAACATATAGCACAGAATCAAGTGTTTCTCAAGTATCAACAAGAGAAGTTATTCCATTTAAGAAGACCAACAAAAAAATTTCCACAAGTATCATAATTCAAGTACTAAGATAAAAGACGTATACACCAGTTAAGAACATAGCTCAGGACTATTAATCATGATGTTTTTGCTATTTTATCCCTGAAATTTATTGACTTGCAGAATGGAATGGCTAAATGAAAAATAACTAAATAGGCATGCATCATATCTTCAGCCAAATAACGTAGACCATGTCTTAAACTTAAATCAATCCAACAAGAATCCTCATTATCAATTTGGGTTGAGCAACAAGGGTGTTTGACGTCCAACTAATTCTTCCCAAACAACCTACCAGTTCTCTGAACAAAACTAAGTAAAAAATCACTTCAAAAATATAGTTCAACCGAACAACTTAGAATGCATGAAAGATCCCCACCACGTGCAACTTAACCACTATATTGACTATTTCACAAAATTATTGAAGTGTTGCAGGCTCAAAAGGACTACTTCTCTGCCTTCACTGACCAAAAGTAAGAAGTAAAGAAGGCCACTAGACTTCAAAGATACCTTCCAATTATTCCAACCATGAATGTAGGTTTTCCAACAAACAAATATCCTTCAAAACCAGAAACATGCACCTCCTCATCTTGTTGGATCAATTTTTAAAAGCATACTTCCAAGCAAACACAACAAATGCAATTTCAAAATATAGATGTGAAACGCAAAAATATTTGCCAACAAAGTAATTACACAAAAAGGGAGAGAGCACTTCAAAATCAATATATGTTTTGAGTTCTGTCACCTGCCACATAAAAACTAGGAAGAGACATCAGAATAACTATAATAATAAAGTAAGAAAAGAAAAGCAGTGTGAAGGTACAAAATAAGAACAACTTCCACATTTCCACAAACCTTCGGGCTCTAGGGCATTCTCACCTTGCAAAATAAGATGACAATCCCAGAAAGGAAACGTCCAGGGAAGAAATGGCAATCAGGATAGTTCAATTATCCTCACAATGAACAGTATTAATTATAGAAAAAAGATAGAAAGGGGGAAATTATGACAAGCAAGTAAAACAAATGGTTAAACAATCCAAAGAAAATAGAATATAACAATGAACATGTCAGCTTCCAGAAGGTAAGAAAATGGACTTTAGAAAAAGGTAAAAGATCAGCCACCAGACATTATAAAAAGACAATAAGTATAAAAGAGAGACAAAATTATGTCCTACAAAACAACAAGAAATATTAACATTAATAAGTTTTGAGCGACTCCTCCAAGTGCAAGTGTCAACAGATTTCCCAGATCTCTGCAAATGTCATAACAGTACAGCAAGGTTAAAGATGTGAGTCCTTCCAACAAAGTCATTGCAAGAGGTAAGAAGAAATCAGTTGCTCCAAGAAACATCAGGCCTGTAAAAATTATTCCATAATGGCAAAGGAAAAGGGTTAAGAGATGCAGACATAATATTAACTTGATGAAAGGTGGACACTTCTAGCATGTCAGAAATGGCGGAAACTTATTATTATTACAGTAGGGAAGGACATTCCAGACACAGACGCATAAACTGCAGACAAAAAGTGTATGCAAATATCTTATCATCCACCACTGCTGCATAACAAAGCTTTAATTAAAATAGAAAAGAAGGAAAAGTTAGCGGAATTATGAAATCAAACACAACTCAATGTTGAGTCAGGATCAGAGATCGTTGTGTATGTTATTTGGATTATATCTAGAGATAGCAGCCTCGTGTATACTGAGAAACTTGTTACCTCTTTCCCTTAGATAGAAAGCTTTTTCACTCCCACACAAGTCCAAGTGACAATCCAAAACAAAATGACCATTGCTTTCATGCATGTTCTTAATCACAACTAAAATTTGGAAAATAAGAAGGACCAAAAATAAAAATTATGAGTTCAAAGAAGTTGTGACACAAATAGGAAACCCTTTTCGGTAGGCATATCTCACATATTTACTAATAAGAGCTCCTCCCTCTTAAAAGCTTATATCTGTACTAGGTTTGTGTTTTATGCTAAACTTCGAATCTAATAATATTAACAGATGTAATACCATATATGCTCATATGCCAATGACAATGCCCTATATCATATTCACTGGACCAGACTGATAGTCTGCCAAAGCAACAATCATATAACCTGTTAGCATGTTAAATGCACATAAGTTGTGAGAAAATATGAATGGATATAGGGATATAGCATGTACCTCTGAACCAGGAACTACTACAGCAAGGTTCAAGTCACTTCATCTCAGCCATGAACTTCTCATACTCTGCATCCGCACCATAGGATGTCTTCTCAGAAGCAGAAGAAACTGGAGGGGGTGCAGGTGGATTTGGTGCCCACGGTACATTGGTGATGCTCTGTGAATGGTCAGTTGCTGAGACAGGAGGAGGAGGGGGAGGAGGAACTGCATTGTAATAAGATGAGTAACCTAGTGAAGCTGTAGCATATGAAGGTTGAACTGCTACAGAATTCCCATATATGTTCGATGATGGGGGTGGAGCAGAGGTGCTGTTTTCAGACTGCACTCCAGGTGGGTAACTTTGCTGTGCTTCACTAGAAGTAACTGGCTGACCTGGTGCACCAGAGGAAACATGTTGTACACTTGGAGGGTACTGAACACCGTAAACGGGCATAGGCTGTCCAGGGACAGGAGGAGGGTACATTGTGGATCCAGGAGGAGGAGGGGGTGCATAAGGAGGATAAGGAGGAGGTACATGAGGCCCCCAAGGAACAGGAGCTCCAGCATAGCTACCAGGAGCAGCTGCATATCCAGCAGGTGGTGCATTTGGAAGAGGACCACCTGGTGTAAACTGCTGTGATGGATAGGCTCCAACTGGCTGAGATGTAACAGGATATGTGGGCACAGTTGATGAAGGAGGGCCTGGAGGGACAGTAGGTTGAGGTGCCTTACCAGCTACTCTCACAGCAATGGTTTTACCATCTAAATGAAACCCATTCATGCTTGCAATTGCTGTATTAGCCATTTGGACATCACGGTACTTCACAAAACCATAACCCTTGCTTACACCAGTAACCCGATCTTTAATGACCTTAGCCATCACAATCTCACCAAAAGGCGAAAACAATCCAATCAAAGCATCATCATCAAAATTGTTTGGCAAGTACCCTATGTACAAATTGGTGTCATCATATTCTTTAACAGGCTTAACTCCATTTGCTCCCGTTCCTGCTTGACTCACACTGCCAAGACCACCAGTGTTACTAGCCCAAGGAGGATTGCTTCCAGAGCTACCTGGACCCAAAGCCAAGGTAGCCGTTTGCTTAGTTGCTGATTCTGGCATAGTCCCTCCCAACTCGGCCAAAAAGTTCTGATATTCATCATCCATTTTCTTCCCCGTAGTTCCCTTCACGGGACAATCAATAGTAGGGTGTCCACCATCACCACAAATCTTACAAAGCACATCACTCTTGAATGTAGTAGTGCGTGAAGGGCATGCATACTGCCTATGCCCTGGCTCACCACACAACCTACAATATTCCTCATCCCTAATGGTACCGTTCAAAGCAGCAAGTTCACGAAGCTGCTGCCTCTTATGCTCATTCAAGACCTCATCTACAGGTTGCAGCAACTTCTCAACCATTCCTGCAGCAGCATCCAATGCCTCCTGTGTTTCTGCCTCAACTAAAACATGTAAATCCTCATTCTCTGATGGGTCTGGCTTCAAATCCCTCTTTTGCTGCAGTCTTCCCTCTTTCACTGACCCTTTACCTCGAATCACAATTTTGGCTCCGGTCTCTCTTTCCATTCTCTTCTGGGTATTCCCTCTTGGTCCAATAATCAAGCCAATAAAATTATAACCTGGGTATTCTTTCATGGGAATATAAAGCTTCTTTTGAAGTTTAGGCGGCCTGTAATCTGCTGGAGGCTTAAAGGCAGGATTTCTCTTGATTATCTGAGATATTATTTCTTGCCTCTCTTTATTCAATCTCTCTCTTGCTCTATACTCTCTAGTGTTAATTCTAATTCCCATATTATCGTAAATTGGTTCTGGAGAGGGAGATCTAGCACCCTCAGGTCTATCATCTAGGGGTAAACCAGATTGCAACATTCGACTAATCTCTAGAAGCCTAGCGTTCAAAGCTTGAATTTCTGGGTCAAACTCAATACCTCCAGTAAAATCTTTCATAAAATCGGGAAGCTGAATTACTGGTCCTGGCGTGGGCTCGTCATCAGCCCAGCGCGATTTTCGCTTGCGGGTGCCGCTAGTGGTGTCTGCGGACTGATCATTAGTTGTGGAACCAGCAGGTGGATCCCATCGACTGCGTCGACGACGACGGCTGGTTGTTTCCTCTTCGCCACCCGAGTAGTCCCTGTCGCCACTGTTAGTATTGGTAAGACCATTTTCAGAAAGCAAGGGTTTTGTAATTTCTAATTTTGGAGTCATCTCCTTGGGGATCTGATGATTATGTCCATTGTCGGAGCCATTCTGGGGATTTGGAGTTAGGGTTTTGACAAGGTTTTGGAGATCAGGGACTTGAGGTTCTCCGGAAGGAGGAGGAGGAGGAGGAGGATTTTGGTACTGAAAATCTAGGGTTTCAGGTGGAGGTGGTTGAGAAGGATCTAAAGTTTGGAATTGGTGCAGGGCAGGCTCCTGGGACTCCATTGAAAATCGAGAGTAAGAAAGAGCTAGGGTTTCAGATATCAAGTGATGAAGATTAAGCTTGTGAGCTACAATATAAAGCTCTATCTGAAACGAGTGAAGATGCAGTGATTTATTAGTTTTCAGTTTTCAGTTTTCACCTTCAAAGCAGAAAACAGAAAACCGCAAGTATTGAATTTGGAAAGGATTAAAAATGATCCGGATCTTGGTTTTATGGGCGGAGTAAGAGTCGGTGGGTTTGGGGTCTTTGGGCTTCGTACATACTGGTCTGAATGGGACAGCTTCGTATCTATGAGGCCCATCTATTTGAATTAGATTTTGGGCCCAACTTAACCAATATCAATCTGGGTTGTTTTGAAAATATTACTAAAAAAATGGTTAATTATAAGTTAATTCCTCTATTTTAGCATATTAGACAAATAAGTCCCTTGATACAAAAAAATCAATCGGTTGATTTAATTGTATTTTAAATTTTTTAGCAAATATATGTCGTTTCGGTCAAAACTAATGTCACGCTTTTTGCGATAAAGAATAAAATAGTATAATTTTTCTAAAATAAGGAGAAAAAAAGTATATTTCAAAAAATACAATAATAAAAATATAGATTAAGTGAAATTCAGATATAAAATTGTAATTATTTCTTTTTTTTTTCAGATCCTCTTTTTTGCTACAGCTGGACACTCTAGTCCTTTCATCAATCCATGTAACTTTTCCAAAAATGCTCTATTTAAAAGACCAAACCGAAATTTATCATCTCCTACCTTAGGCTAGGGACTAAACTTTGTCATTGGATCACCAAATCACCTTGTAAAATGTAAACAAATTTTGACTACCTGAAACTTCAACTATGTAAACAAAGGCTTTCCAGTGATCTAATGTTAAAAATAAGAACATATGATGAATCCTTACATTGAAGCCTTCAATTTGGTATACTCATTTATTTAATTTATCGCCTAAAAATATAATATGAGTTTTGAGTGTGAAAATTTTTAGTTTGGTTAGAGGTTGAAAATAAGTAGCAAAGTTCAATTTAATCCTTCAAATGAGGTATTTTCGGAAATTCATATGAAGTTAACGATTTTAAGGTACAAAATGACTAAAATGTCTAATAATAACACAATAGGAGGACTAAAAATATAACATTAAAGGTCAATAGATTAATAATTTCTCTAATACACCAAAACAGATAGACCAAATTGTAATTAACCCCTACAAAAAATAAAAAAAGTGATTTTACTAAGGAAAACAAAATAATTCATTGTAATGTTAAAATGTAAAAAATAATTACAAAACGTGTCATTTTATAGGAAAAATAGAGCCTCACCACATTTTAAAATTTATGGGTCGCATGCACATGCAAGTTGGTCATTATTGGTTTACAATAGTTTTCTAAAATATTTTTTTCTTTTTTAAATGAGTTTTCTAAAATATTAATATTAAGATTATTATTAATTAATTAATTTAATAATTTAGTAAAGATGTAATTACTATAAAAAATTAAAAATATTTTTCCCTCCGATTCGATGGATAAATGACCTAATTAAAAATATTAATAAATTTTAGGGACTAAGATGTAACTTTATTTTAATGTTCATCTTCTTTATTTCGTTTCTCTGAATAAACCCTAGTCTTAAACAGCTGCCGTCTTAACCAGCCGTTGCACTTGCTATTGTTCCTCTATTTTGAACATGTTCATCTTCTCCAGCGGGTGTTTCACTTCAACTCCATAATTTCCATTAAAAAAATTGATAAAAACGATAGGGAATACCCTCAGCAGCACGATTCTCGATGGAAACCAACCAGAAACTACATGAATCACGTCGAAAACTCACTATTTCTGAATTTCCAAACAGATACGTTACAAAAAAAAATCATTCAAAATTTTGGCTGGCTTCTGATGATCCGACGACTATTCTGAGAGTACCAGAGTCTTCGTGAGGGTTGTCAATCAGTACCATTCATTCGCCGATCGGCTGCATTTGGCGAAGGTAGAGACGCTAGGGTTACAGTCTTCTTCCAATTTTCCGACCAATTATTTTAATTTGAAAAATTATTTCCTTTAACTATTTTGTTTTTCATAATTATTTTAAAATTCGAATTCATCATAAAAATCCATAGATCTAGGATGAATTATTACTTTTATGGTTAAAAGATTTATAAAAAAATCATATTTGTATAAAGAAATATCAATTTTCATAAATTTTGTATAAATTATATCAAATAGTGCAATATAATATGACAATACTATAACTTAAAATTAACTAATATAAAAGTTTTATTAATCCATTTGATTTATTTAATATTAGAATTTAAATTTTTAATTAAAAATATTATTAATTTTAATATCATTTTATTTTAGATTTTCTAATTAGAATATAATACTATTTTAATATATTATTATTTATTTATTAAGTAATTTAATTAAAATAAAATGTTAATACCAACTTCTAATTAGGATACATTATTAATACTAATATTATATTAGGATAGTTATTTATTTATTAATTAATTTACTAATTTAATAAAGACGTAACTATCCTGAAAAATTAGAAATATGAGAAGTATTTTTTTACAGTAGCCATACATTGTACGCGTTAATTCATGTTCTATTTTCCTTGATACTATAGTTAATTTGGTTAATTATATATTGGTAATAATATATGCATTAAATATTATTATTACCGTCTTCTTCTTAATAATATTTTTAGAATTTTCTTAAAATTCATGATTAAATCTTATTTAACTTAAGCTGGTGGATTCGATATTGCTTATCTGAACGGTTTTTCAATTAGTAAAGCATCTACAATTTTATTAAAAAAGTAAAAATTATATATAAGCATATATAATTTGAAATATAAAAGTAAATTATATTTTAAAACAACTCTACATCATGATAAATATGCAAGTTAAAATTAAAATAAATAATTCTCTTCAAAAATTAAAATAATGAATATCCTAATATAATATTTTACTATTTTTCTTAGAATATAAATCCTGTAAGGAATGGTAAAAAAAAAAATCCTATAAGGAAGCTGTCATGTTACCTAACCAAAAAGAGAAGAGAAGAAATATATGTAATAGTATTGTAATCTTCCGTAGGATCCAATTTTATATTTAAAATATTATTAAAATAAGCAGAATTCAATTTTATAATAGTATTTTTTTTTTATTTTTTAACATAGGTATTAACTTATGCACCCGGGTATGAAGAGGGAGATTTGAATTCTGTCAACTTGGACATGAGGGTAGGTTGTTTACCAATTTTACTGAACCCCAATCACCAATAGTATTTTCTTTTTTTTTTTTTTTTTTAATGTAGGACGTTAACATTGTATTAGTATTATGTATATTCCTTATTCGAATATTGATGGGTAATTATTTTCAGAGCAGCGGATATTACCAATACCAGAGTAAATAATTGTTAAAGATAAAAAAATTGTCTTCTCTTTCATTCAAAAAAACTACATAACTTATAATGAGGGCAATTTTGTCCAAAATTAAATACGTGTTGTAACACCTCTTAATCCGACTATTTCTAGCCGAACCAAATTATGCCACATTACATATTACATGGTATACATATCATATTTATTACAAAATATGGCTACATTTTTTTTTCTATTCAAGTCTAGCTTTGCTTATGTTGACTTTAACTTCACAGTATATGCTAATCTATGTTCTTGTTCTGGTAGTAACCCAATGTTACAGCTTTTATACTTCTTTCGGAGACCAACAAGTTCAAAATAAACCAAACTTGCTGAGCAATTACGCTCAGTAGATACTTTAACTAATGAAAAGCATAAATAAATTAAATGCACATGTATAAATTAAAAACGTATTTTAGATATTAAATAACACTTAATAAAATATTCATCAAATAAAAATTGCTCTTTAAAATAAATAAAATTGCATTATTTAAAATCTTACTTGGTTTGCTCTACCAAATATTTAGATAAATCTATATTAACTCAATAAATCACCCGAAGACTAATCACCTGAAGGCATGAATAACGGTTGTCACCGTAAATCAATTTCAACGGCCGTCACCTTAACAAATCAATGGTCATAAATAAATCACCGGGAATGATCGATCAACCCTACATTAATTCAGTTCAACTAAATCCTAGTAGAGCTTAAAATATTTTTCTCATAATTTTCGAATGATATTTGCTTGTTTTTCAAAAAATATTATTTTTGCAACATATTCCGAATGCAATATTTTTCAACATGAAACTCATCATAAATAATTATTCCAAAATCATCATATTCACCAAAATCATATTTTTCATAACATATAATTATTTAATTCAAAATCATATTTTCCTCATGCAATTTATAATATTTATTTCAAAATCATATTTTCATAAACAAATTCATCAATGATATCTATTATAATTATTTATTTCAAAATCATTATTTATCAACTAATATTTTCCATCATTTTTAAAACAAATACTTTTTCATTTATTTTCAACTCACATTAGAAATACAATTCCATATATTATTTATTGAAAACTCTTTAATCAAAACATGTTATATCTTATATTAATAAAATCTTTATTTATACTTGATATACTTTTATAAAATATACTTGTTTAATAACTCAAATTTATATATATTAATATACTTATACTTACTTATATTTACTTTTAAAAATACCAATTCTTAATTATATCATTTTATAGCATATTTATGAACACTTATAAATTTATTAGTTTTTTCCCAAATTATTATTTTTGTCGTAATCCACATAGGTGATTCTGACTATTCAATAAAATTTTCAATCATTTACTTTCATAGTTTTTAACTTAATAGTTAAATCATAAAAATCACAAATAACATAAATCATATATTTCAAAATTAAATCATCAACAAATTAAATGATGCAAAATATTTAAAACCATGCATAAAATAAAATTTTAAAGTTTTTTACAGTTAAAGTATTAAACCTCGGTCTCCTTGAGTTTTCGGATCCTTATTCTTTATGTCCTCGGACTATCCATTGTCCTATCATTATTCATTAATTAGGGTCATAAAGTATTTGTCCATCTAATAGTCAAATTATCATATATAAAATTTTAATTTGAAACTCTTTTAAATTTAATTGTCCAATTATTAAATAATTGGATCCTTAATTAATTTTCTTTAATTTAAAGTCCAGTTAATGATTTTTTTGTCAAAATATAAATTTTAAGTTGACACTTAATTTATTTAATCCAAAATATAATTTTATTAACTAAGTATTAAATTATAATATTAAGTCCATTTAATAAATTAATTCTAAATAATTTAGTCTCTAATATTTTTATATCAAATTAAACTCATTTAATAAATTTTTATAGTATCTTAGTCTTAATTTAATATTCTCATAATTTATTTAGGTTTCCAATTTATTAATTCATCAAACTAATCCTTAATTAATTAATTAATTAAGTTAGTGGGCTAAATTGAAAAGATAATTAAAGTTTTTGGGGCCAATTACCTTAAGAATATTAAGCGGAGGGACCTAATTGCAGAACTAAGGAAACTTTTGGGGCGGCGCCATAAATACCAGAAAGGTGAGGTACCATGGTTGTATTTCGCCATCGTCTTCTTCGCCCGACTTCTGTAATTCGGGTCGTGCGACCCGAGTTTTAACCCAATAACATTTTTTGCAACGACTGTCAACCAGGTGGGTACCGATCGACTCCTTTCTTCGTCATTGGTCGACTCGTAATCTCAGATCAGACGGAGATATCACGAGTTGAAGTCATTGTTGACTTTCAAACTCTAATTTTTGACCAGCCTGAAACGAGTTTTCAGCCACCCTTTCAAAGCATTTTTCACATCCAAGATACTCACTGAATTGATTTCTCCCCAACAGTGGTCTTGGTTTCTAAATTTGAAGAATGATAGTAAAAAATTTTAAACTTTCCCTCGGTTTCCTTCTCTCCATTTCTCCTCTGTTTCTGCCTCTAAATTCAGTTCCCATCTCCTCTCTTCCTCTTACTTCATTTCCTTCTGTTTCTTAATAATACACTCAACCCCAAGATAATTTCATTTGTTGGTTTCTTATGATTTAAATTTTGATTGTCAACTTTTTCGGCAAAAATCTTTTGCCTTTCATTTCCGTTCATACATTTATCTTTTTCCTTTTTTTTTTTATAAATAAATATCATTTAGTTATTGAACCCTTTAGTTATTATTATCGTCTTTTATTATTATTATTATTATTATTTAATTTAAATATCTTTTAATTATAAAGACCATATTACCCTTTACTATTCAATCAATTTACGTCGATTAAAATTTTACTGAGGTAAATTTCGATTTACGGTTTTACCGTATTTTACTAATGTCAGTAAAAATCGAAAATTACTTCTGTAACGAAACCTTATAAAATTTATACTCAAATCACTTGTTTCAGAGTTTAGATTCTAAATTTTAATATTTTAGAACCCAATTTTGCACCTAAAATTTCTGAGGGTCAAAATGATCAAAATGCCATTGAAGTCAAAAATTACTATATTATACTTAAAACGATCGTCTTTTCGACCCGATTATAATTCGGACAGCTAAATTATTAAACTATCTTAAAATAATCAATTTTTTAAATTTTCACAAAAAATAATTATTATTTAGTTTAATAAAATTGATAAATTATAATTTAGTCCCTAATTAAGTTTTTGGGCTGTGACACATGTTATGGTATTAACAATATCTGTTCTGAAAATAATATTACTTTTATTATAAATAATTATAAAAAGACAACTTTAACCTTAATAATATAAATTTTATATAGGCACTTTAAATGAAACTAATATTATCATTTATTCATGCCTTTATATACGTTATAGATTTATGAATTATTTAAAAAAAAAAATTTAAGAAACTTCATTTGTATTTTACAAAAATTGCAACTACTATATTTCCAATGACGACAAAATTTATCCATTCGTCCTCCGTCTTACCACCATTTTAATTCGATTTCCTTAATTTTTATTGTTTTACTAATTTAATAAACGCATTATCAAACAATAACCGAAATTACTGAATTATAGATGCAGAAATTGATGGGGAAACAAACCTAATCAATTTAAAACATAATACCTAAATTATCAATACAATCTCATTTTCATGAAAGTATGGAAATCCAATTTTTTCTCTCTGAAATATATATATGAAATCGCAATTACAGTTGATCACAAAATTTTTTAAATATATATATATATATATATATATATCATTTCCATGAAAGTTTAGAAGTACCGTAATTTTTTTACAATTTTTTTGCATAAATTTACCATTGCAGATTATTATTACCGATTACCAAAAATTTACAAAAAAAAAAAAAAAAACTTTATTTTTGATAACGATCTCTAATTTTTTTCTATTGGATTCATGAAACGGTGAAAATTGAACTCTAATTGCCTTAATCCTCCAAATACCAATAATCCAATCCAAACCAAACAAGATAATACAAACACGTTTTACACTCTCTTTTACATCACTCCTGTATTTAAATAAAAAACACCCAAAATAGAAAAATAAAAACAAAGATAGACCAAACATGCCAACCACATTAGAAAAAAAAAAAAAAAGGTGTTCTTTTTCAGTGCATATGAGTGTGGTTTACACACCAATATGAATGAGTATATAACTGGTATATAAAAACCAGCTTTAGCTAACAGATGTGTGGATCATCTTGCGCATCAAGGGCATCTGTTGAATTTTAAACTTTCTATAGTTGTAGATCCTCCTTTAAGTTTACTTTTAAAATTGTATAATGATTAATGCTATATTGTTTTTCATAAGGGTTTCCCCATTGCAATTATTAATTATATATTATTGCTTATATATTCTGATTAGTTGTAAATTTAGATGCTTAGTCTTATGTTGTTACTATCACTTATCTCAGCTAATAATGGTATTTGAGTTTGATCTTTTCTTATTTGGAAAAAAAAAAAACCCCCAGCTTTTATAACTAAGGATAGACACAACACCGCACCCAGCCAAAAATGTATGTATCTCAATATACAAGTCATAAAATGGATTTACAAAGCATACAACTTAATCTCACATTACTACTTTACAAAGTATACAACTAGCTTATATTAGAAACTACTTAAATCTTCTCATAGAAGGTTAAAAAAAAAGAAAAAAAAAAAACCTCTTTATTAAGCTTTTAGTTTATTCATCGCAAATTGCACTCGAAATGTCAAAACAACTTCACCGCATTAAGTTGATGAATTAGGGTAATATTTATATTACAGTTATAAATCAGTATAATTTTTTGAAAATAATTTGAATAGTTAAATAGTTTATATTATATTTGAAGAGTTATTCAATTAAATTTTTTTAATAAAGTAGATTTAATTTATGAGTAAAACATATTGAACCTTCTGTTTTTACATTAAATTTGGATTAAATACTCAAAATTAAATTAAATTAGTATATGATTTGAAACTTATAAATATGATCTAATACTATTGTATAAATCTCTTTCAAAAAAAAAAAAAATTTAATTATCATTTTCAATTTTTTATAATTAGTTTAATGATTGGAGCTGGCTACTAGAACTAATGTAGTGATGGCAAAAAATACAAAATTGGAAGCTAACAAGAAATTTCAGGAACAGAGAGAAGCCTTAATTATGATCATAACATCAAGTAAACAAACACTGCTGATTAGAAAAACCAACAAAAATAACATCAAGTAAACAAACACTGGTGATTAGAAAAACCAACAAAAATAAAAATCAAACATAAGAAAACAACTCAGAAGCAGATCCTCTGCGATTCCCAACAACAAATTTCCCATTTACCGTCTGCCTAGCCAACAAACTACATCCGTCAAGCTCCGCCGTCAATTTAAACGGCGGGGCATCCTTAGCCAGCCACTGATCAACATTAAACAAGGTCTGGCTACACTCCTGGTGCGGACCAGTGGAGGTGACCTCAACGTAATCGCAGTACCAGCCAGAGTGGGAACCTGAACCGTCGGAGGTTAAATTAAGACGGCAAATAGGCGACCCAATGCAAGGACCACGGCCACTGAAGATGTCGAGATTGCCACGCTCGAAGTAATCGTGATTAGACTCCATTAAACCCCAGGATCGGAGGTCGGGGATCCAAACAGAACGACCCTGTGGATCGCCGAGAACAACGGAAATTTGGGAATCAGTTCCTGCCTTGAAGGTAGATCCTGTTCTCACGTACAGTGTGTATACGCATAAATCATCCTGCAAGATTAGACTTGTTGTTCATACATTAAATATAAAATAGAAATAAGCAGATTATGACTTACATGGCGATCTGCTGATGAAACAGAGAAGAAAGCGAAGAAGAGCAGTGAGATGAAGAAGAAGCACTTCATTTTGTTTTTGAGGAGGTGAGAAATGAAGGGGAGGGTGGAGTGTTTATATATAGCACGAAAAAAAAATGCACTCATTAATTTGTTTTTTGACCTCTTGTATATTTCCATAGCCAAAAAAAAAAAAAAATATATATATATATTTTAAATATATATGGTTGGTAAGGTGTAATTCACAGGCGTTGACACGTGAAGAATGCACCAGATATTACATACTACTATTAATTTTTTTTTTTTGTCAAAGTATAAATAAAGTTAATAAACCATTAGATAAACAAATTATAAATAACAATTAATAAACCATTTGATAAACGGCCCTAAACTCTCCCTTCGTTGGTTTAATAAAATAAGCGGACATTTAAAAAAAAACTAGAAATGCTGACTCCTGGGTCTAATGAGTGCATGCCTACAATAATTGAAGATCCATAATAATTCACCAACTTTTATTTTTTTTTAACAGATAATAATTCATCTACTTTTGTCTCTAAAAACACATTTTTTTCATTTTCAATATAAAAGTGTTTTTAAATGTCAAAGTTTTATTTTAATTTTTAAATAACTAAAATTTTTTTTTACTGATTTCCTATAATTAGTAACAAATGAAAAAAATTATATTAATCTAAGTATCTAATAACCTAAAAATATAACTAATTGATTTTTTTTTCAAAAAGAAAATTAATTAATTAATTATAAAAAAATTGTACTTACTTTACTTCAAGGAAGATGACCAACAGTGACACTACTGTTTCCTAGCCGATATAAAAGTAATATCAAAAATCTTTTTGATTTTAGAATTTTGATCTTCTCAAATGTATCGATTCTTACATATTTTAAGCATTTGAAGAATTTTTTTTATTTGATTTACGGAAGTCTTCTCATGCGACAATTCATAAGTGTGAGAACTTGATAATAAAAGGGGCCAAGAGGGGTCGAGGAAGACCAAAGACTATTTGGAATGAGGTAATATCTAGATATTTACAAGTCTTGAATATCAATGCATATTTGATTTATAATAGAGTTGAATGGAAACTCAAAATCTATGTCGTGGAAAGTATCTAAAGCTCGTGTTGACTGATTTCATTACGGTTGGAAAGGTTAACCGTTGGAGCATTCATATAACCAATCCCAACTTTATTTGGGACTAAGGCTTGTTGTTGATTTAAAATCTTAAAATGATTTTGAGTAGTTTGTATAGATTGTTTAAAGATGTTTGATACCAAATATAATGAAAATTTTATGGGTTAGTTTTCTTCATAAACACCAAGAAGCTAATAAAAACAACTCATGATTTTCCTGGTACATGAAGAACATCAACTTGGAATCATGCTCACTTTGTCAGGAGAATAAAGAAAGGTTCTCTTTCAGTTGCTTTGGTTCGTTCTCTATTTCTATTCATATCCAAAAGTAGCAAATCTTTGCTTTTTTTTTTTTTTATATAAATAGTTTCTAACTTGTGCATCAACGATCTCGTACACTAACCTTTTGTGCCAACTTGTTGAAATCTTTATATTTATTTTTTCAAAAATAACAAATCATGCCTACTGAACCGTTTATATTTTGGACAAAGTTCAATTTTTCTTGCCACAGTGGGATGGGGTGGTTATCGGCGGCTATGGTGGTTTCCACTGAAGGTGTAGGTGGTGAACTGTTTAGAGGTTGGGATGACTTGTTGGGCTAATTATAAGAGTTTCTAAAAGTTTTGAATTGATCAAATTGTCTTGTATGCTTTTATAATATATCGATTATGCCACAAAATTTGTCCGTTTGTGTAAAAATTGGTTAAAACATAAAAATTTAAGGGTAAAAACGGTTTAAAATTTAAAATAGGGTGAAAGCGGGTGATTTTGATGTTTTGTCCCATAAATGGTGTGTTTCTCTTCTCTATTTAGTATACATGTTCTTGAATATATTGTTCTTTTACAACATTAAATTTCATATTATCATAAACACTAAAATCAGAAAAAGTGGCTAATCAAAATGCTATTACGTATTACATTTCTACTAAGTTCAATGGAGAAAAATTCTTAAATGAGCTTGGTAAATCAGAAAAAGTGGACGTTTTAGTTGTTCCTTCTTCCATGAGTAAGCATGATTTCGACGACCTATATCAGAGTATGGAAGTTTTTAAGTTTGCTATGCATAGATGTCGCTGCAATAAGCCTTGATTAGTATTAGGGCACTGGATTTGCTTAAGGAGCAAAAAGGCACGTTTCTTCTACTTGCTTGCTTGATTGTTTTGATTCTCTTCGTGGTATTAGAGGAGTAAGGTTAGTTTGATCCCGCTTATGCGATATATGTATTACTTTGATTTCAATTACTTGATTTGAGAAAGATGATGTCGCCAAAAGACATGGCTCGATTAATTGTTACGGTCAGTTCAAATAATCATATTGTATGTTAGTAATTCTGATTCTCCTGAAATTCAATTAATGAATACTCAATTGCAAAGACCTAATTACATTTCATGGAGTAGATATGTGATAAATTATTTGAATCAAACATCATTTCCCGAATGCATTGAATGATCTTGAATGGAATGTATTTTTCTCATTTTTAAGATGTGCTTATGTGAATTTGTTCATTAGCTTATGTGAATATAAAAAAAATCTTACTCTCTACTGGGCTCAAACCCAAGACAAAGATCACGAAGAGTCAAACATACATTAGCCCAATTAAAACAGCTTCCTACCAGGCACCATTTTAAGCCTTTTTTTACCAAACGGACAAATTTCTTCAACCAAACATCATTTCTAAGTCCAAATGCACTTCGCAGCACCTCTGATAGAAACCACTAGGAACCATATAACCAAATCCATGAACAAAACAAAAATTCATCTACTCTGACCATCGCCACTAGACCTAATCGACCACCACCACCGACAACTAGATTGAATTCCAGAAAAGAACTCACAGACTCATCACTAACAGCTCTCATTTGAGAAAGCAGGCACATTGAAGCACCAATCGACAGCTAAAACACAAGCCTAATTTTAAAAATATCAAAATATCAAAATAAGCAAAAGTGGAAGCTTCAAATCCAAAATAAAAGGGAAGAATTGAGGTTATTGAGATAGAATTGGAATGACATTAAAGAATCCCCAGGGATGATGAAACCATTTTGTGAAGTTATTAAGGATAGCAACAAGAAGATTTTAAGAGTTGCTACTAAATTGCACTCTTCTTTTCATCTGAACCAGTTGCAATCCCATCAGCTCTGACGAACACAAATGCGACTATCTTTGCCAGCGCTGCCTTTTCCTTTGCTGATTCAAATTTGAGCACATTGTGCTTGAAATCATTGAGCACAATGGACATTTCAAAGTTTTTTTGATCAAAACCAACGTCAAGTTAGTTTTATAGATATCCACACACCTACTGTTTCAAGTGTTGTTCAGGCTCCGTTAAAAATGTTACGGAGAGGGCTTCGTGTAATACACGTCCATAGTACACGGGCTTATTTATGTTATTAGTACGCTGAGGGCATTGTAATTTTTTTGGCTGATAAAAAGTCATAGAAAAGAATGGAACCATGCGAGTTCCATTTGAAGCTAACTGAAACAATTTGAATAGTAATGTTTATAGTTCCATTTACAATTGCACATTAACTGTATTACATGATAGCTAAAACAAGCCACCCTCTTACACAGACTTCTTCAAGTAAAAGTTCAGATTTATATGTACAATATTTTGCAGCAGAAGAGAAGACCAATCAGTAATGGAATCGATGGACCATGAGCTAATTTTATCACACCACTGGACCCGCCTGCCAAAAACAAACTCAACTTAATTCATCATTAAACATTTCCAAGACTTAATTTTTTTTTTTTTTCCCAAACGCATGTGTTGCAATTGCAATGAAGGTAATAAACACATCCATGAGAAGAAATGTGTGGTAATGCTAATGTCTAGGATGTGATGCAACAAGAAGTGGTCTTTGTGCTAATTTGGGAGTTCATGAGTGGAAAGAAATGACAGTCCTAGTGATTTAACAGATAGTAAGAAAACAAACTTTTTCAGTTTACCACAAATTAAAATGCTTAAGAGAAGGAGAAGGCCTGACTTCAAAATGTAGTTAGAGGTTCTTCTTCTACGCAAGTATTTTTTTTTCCATTAGAAAATCCATAAATAATCATTATTATGCCAGTCAACAACTATAATGAATCATGTAGCAAACCACGGTACTGAGCACATTTAACCCTAACGCAATTGCAATTATGGAATATGATTCACCAATTGTTTTCCCTACTTCACAAATCTTGGAAATGGACTGAATAATGAATGAGGGATGGGGATGGAGTAACAAAGACAATTACCTCAGATCAGTTGCTAGAGCTACCAAGATCAAAGTCCATTGTGTAATCATATTCGATGGTTGGAATCACCGAGGCAACAAATTTCAAGAAGAGGAAAAGATACCTACAATGTATATATTTTGAATAGCCAACATGGCAGATGAGAAATAATACTTCATTTGAGATGTGTGGAGATTTGGGGAAAATTAAAGAACTTACTTGTCAACTTCTGGCTCAACTCCACGTGACGTTAAAACGTCAATAATCTTCTTCATGACGGCCCCATGTCGGCATGGGTGTACAGAGGCATGCTTTCCAGGTAAATGGGGATGATCTTCAATAGTTACCTACATGCAATTAAACTCATCACATAGGGAATTCTAAGAACTATGCGATAAGGAGTTAACAATTATATCTAGGAAAGGATCTCCAAAGTAGTGATTCCTTTGGTTTCATGAAAAAAAAAAATGATAATTAAGAAAACTAGCTAGAAATGACAAATACTTTATAAACAGCTTTAGAATGCAATTTCAGCTGATTCTTGCAGAATACCCTTTGATAGATCTTGAAGAGTAGCATCATATCTTACCGTTTTACGAGCATGGTCTTGACTAACATCTTCAAGAACGAGTTCTGGTTGCAAAGGCATCCTTGACTGCAATATGACATAAGAAACAGTCAACTCATTACACTCATTTTACTTTACCAAATAATGGGATGAGTTGACAAATAGAAACAGTTCAATCCTTTATAATGATGATAGAAGCTGAAAAGCATGTCCATTTATCACTTCAAAAAATGGTTAATTTGCATAGATCACAAACAATAGCCAAGGTGCACCAATAATCCTTTTGAGATTAAATAAATTGATATTTCCAATTCATGCACCATAAATTGATTAAAAAAAAAAAATCAGAATAGATTAACCAACCTCATCATATCCAGTAAGCCATACGCGGGGAGTTTGATAATATTTGTCATACCTGAAAATATAAGGACAAATAATATGGTATGGTAGTGGTAGGATAAATAATGGCATTGATTTGAAAAGGAATAAATGCAGTAAGTTACTAAGTTAGAATGACAATAACACGCTGAAGGGATTTAAAAGCAAGTGTGATTATCAGAAGTAGGAAAATCATGGTTAACTTATGGTACATTTAAAAGTGATTCGAGTATCAAAATAAGTCTTACGTAATGCTGACATCATATGTTCGAGTACGGAGAATATTATCATCATCCGGTTCATGAGCTACAAGATAATGAGGTTCAAGTGTTGCCTGCATCAGGTAGATAGACAATTATCAGCCAACTTTCTAATAAGAAAATGCAAAAAAAAGTGGCAAGAAGAGTAAGTAACTCACAGGATCTGTTTCAATGAGATTGTTAGAGTCTTCATAGTCTGCCATATCTGGTACATCTTCTTCCTCTTCCCCACCCCCAAAGTATGAGGGTATTGATCGGATATGACTCTTTTTGCTAATCTCTAGGGCTTCCATTGAAGGAACATTATCATCCTCATCACCTTTAGTTTCTGGAAGAAATATGATGAGCCGAGTCAACAAATTAAAATGAATTGCAAAATATCCAAATTTGCTACAAAACTAGCCTCTCGGTTTGCCATGAGTTGCCAGCCAGCCGTCATTATCTTCATCATCAAGAAGAACTTCACCTCCAGCAGCTTCATATTCTTCTTCAACAGATACAGCTCGCCGTAGACAAGGAACTAAAAGAAAGTCCATACATTCTTATGAGTTTACTGTGGTCAACAGAGAATCTCTTCTAAATCTAAAGATGAATAAAAGAACCACTTTGGTCCAACGTTATTATAATTGGATTTCGGTTCAGGATAACATAATGGTTGTTTCACATGATAAATCTTGAAGCTCGCTTTACATAAAAAAATGAGAGTTGCAATTTCCCTGATGCAGAGTAACAAAACGAGAATTGCAATTTCTAGAGAGTAACAATTCTTTCTGGTAATAACTGAACCAGCACAAGTAGCATTCCTGGCGATTCCCACTAGATGTATATAAATAATTTATTGTGATTCTCATAAAAATAATAACCACACAAAGATTGATACAAATACAAACTGGAAGCAGATGCCATTATTTACCATTTCGAGTAATCAAGAACTGTTTTTCTGGAGGCAAGTAAGGCTTCCTCTTGCCTGGTTCACCTGATTCCCTACAATAAAGAAGACCAATAAATGCTGAAAGACCACACTCAAGCACTGACATAAACATCATCAACACACAAATAAAACCAATCTGCCAAGAAAAATTGTGCTAAAACTAAGGCACGTTACAAACAAAATGTGAAAACTTCGTGCAGAATTCCAACTAATTCTGTCATTAAACTGGAAATTCTATGACATTATTTCCAATTCCCTAGACAGAAAAGTTAGCCAAATGAGAACAGTATTGTACATATTTGAACTAAAACGATTAAAGATCGTTGTAGAGTTCATATGATAATATCAATGGATGTTTCAGACCACCTCTAGCATTGCTATTAATATATTTTTGACTTCCATTGGAAATATCGATTTCGCAAATTCCACAGCAAAAATCTAATATTCACATACTAATTAAGCTTTCAAATCACAGTAAGATCAATCAATCTTTCACCTACTAATTGAGCTTAAAGCAGCTACAATTATGCATCCAGGGCAAAATACGGAACAAAGAAAACTCTGTACAAATCAAGAAACAAAGGGCTAATTGATTATAGAAAATACTGGGTACGGGTAAAGAGGTAATCACCAGGACCAAGTGGGGCATTTAGAGACGAGATTATCTCCGGCAAGAATAAATTCGCTGACGCTGAGAACACCTTTTTCTTTGAAGGCAGACACCGTTCGCGGCCCTGTGATTCTCTCCACTGTACCTTTAAATGCTTCATGAATCATCTGTGTCAGTACCATTTTAGGATTTTCAGATCAAAACCCTAGAAATTGCAAACGTAGATACAGAGAGAAAGGGAAAGATGGTGAGAAAGAAGAGGAGGAAGGGCGTGTTCGTGACGATAGTTTCAGATACAGTTGGTCTCGACACTCCTCCTTTATTATTTTATAATTATTTTTAAGTCCTTTGACTTTTACATATTTAAATTAAAGCCCAAATAATTACTAACTTATGCAGTTTGGTCATATATAAATTAATAATAATAATAATAATATCATTATTGGGTTGGATGACAAATCCTTACGGAAGAAGGAGAACTTGTCCCTGTCCTCGTACTTTCCCAATCCCCTTCCTTCACGTCTCTGTACAACAAAACAATGGTTATGAAGTGTAATAATAATTCATATTCAAGTGGCAGCAGCAAGATTTGCAGGGATGAATTAAAAGACTTATATCCAGAAATCTTAAGTAAGCTTCCTCTGAAATCTCTAGCAATCGAAGCGATGGAAACGCATGATATTGGTTTCTGACAATTTACGTCGGATTTCGGATTACTAGTAACCTCTAAAGACGGTCCATATAGTAATAAGAATAGACATACATTATTTTGACAACAGAAAATACAGTTATGTTCTCTGTTTTCCGTTTATTCCATTGCTGACAGCATCTAACTTGTTAGGTAGTTGCAACGGTCTGTTTCTCTTGTGTGAAAGGAAATATCGTTGTTTTTCTTACATTGTTGGCAATCCTATGACTCATCAGTTTGTCAAAATTGGTAGACCGGTTCACAAAGATGAATATGCTTCTTTGGTTTTTGAACCTATTTTATAACCTAATTACTTCAAGATTGTGCTATTTGATTTTGGTAATTTTCAATTAAGTGTTTTTTCATCTCAATCTTGGAGTTAAGCAACAGTAAGTGGGATAGACGATCTGTTTACTTCAATGGGTCAATTTACAAGTTGTCTAACAATGGGCATTTAGTGAAATTTTCAATCGATGATGGAGTTGGTGCTGAGAATCGGGTTTCTGCAATTAAAGTTCCTATCTTTGAAAATTGCAACACATGCATAGGGTGTGAGTAATGGAGTTTTATATTATGGTAATATGGGAAATGGAAATCTTCAAATTTGGATGCTTAAAGGTTGTATGAGTGAATGGGTTTTGAAGCGTAATGTATTGTGCAAAACCATAGCAGAAGATGAAATATATCCATGTGGTTTTGATCCATTTTTGGACGAAATTTTTGTTGGTTACAATGGAGAGAAGAAGTATCCAAACATCTATTGTTATAACTTCACAGGAGTTTAAACCTCGTCGCAAGCTGTTCTCTCTTAAAACAAAAGCGATGTATGGTGATTATATGTGTCATCCCTTGTATGAATTCTTTTGTTGAATATAAACAAGTTCCAATAAAGTTTAGTAGTAAAAAGTTTCCAGTGAAAGACATAAAATTACTATACTTTTCTCTAATTTTTATATAGTGTTTTTTTTTCTATGTAATATTGTGATATTTTAAAATATTTTATTTTGTTTAATTAGGAATATTTTTATTTATCCATAACTACTTGTTGAGAGAAAATAAAAAAATTGTATAATATTTTATTTTGATCGATGGTTATGAAGCAAAGATTTTGGGTGAAAGTAGTCTTTCTATTAGAGAAGGATCTTTCTGTTGGAGAAGGGAAAACGATTTACAATTTTCTAACGGGTTAACATTTTACAAGTTATTGGATTAGTGTACACGTTGGCCAAGTAGGAATAAAATACAAGTAAAAGAACATGTTTTGAGCAAATAAATACTTAGATATAAAACTTTTGCATTAGATTTTGGTATAAAATATAATATTCAAATACTTAATTTTAATTTTTGTTTCATGTAGGAAGTTATACTGGTTCTAAATTAAGATAGAAATTTTTTTATTTCTATATCCGCGCATCTTTAATGCAATTTAATGTTATATTTTCTTTTTCAATAATAAATAAAAAAATAATAAATAAGCATCTCCAATAATAATGTAGATTGCTTTATTCCATTTGCCACATTAGAAAGGTAGAAGAATTTGCTCTTTAATGTAAATGTAGATTAAGAATGTGAAGCTGAAGCTGATGTGGACTGGATATTTTAGACGGTCTTCTAGACAATATCTAGATTTAGAGTATCTCCAATACAACACATTCTATTTGCTTATGTGTTAAACAAAATAAAAGGTGTCAAGGAAGATGTGGATAGATGTCAATATGTTGACACTCAATTTAAAATTTTTGTCTCCAATGCAACATTGTTTATTTTGATTTTTTGTTCTTTGTTGAAATTATAATATAATAATTAGCAAATCACAATGTATCATTAAATATAGACATTGTCAAGAAGGCTTTTTAGAAATAGAAGATGACTTTGACAATGTCAAGTCCACATAAGCTTCACATCCAAAATAGACATTAGCATTGGAGAGCATTTTTGAAAAAAATTATTCTCTCTTTCCTATGTAGCAAGTGGATTAGTGCAATCCACATTAGTATTAGCATCTCTAATGCAACATTTTCTATTAGCTTATGTGTTATACATAATAGAAAGTGTGAGAAGAAATGTGCATAAATGTCTATGAACACACACCCACTTTAAAATTTTCATCTCCAATGCAATACTTTCTATTTTATTTTTTTTCTTCTTTCTTAGAATTAAAATTTAATTTTTGACCAATCGCTATACAATATTAAATGTAGACATTGTCAAGAAAGCTTTATAAGACATCTAATTATTATAAACTAATAGAAAATGTTGCATTAGAGATGCTCTAAGGTTTCTTTGGTAATGTATTTGAAGGAAATTTCATTTGTGTGCTTGGTTTGGCTATATTGTGGATGGTAACGACCCATGGATTTTTTAGGCCCTTGCTCTTAGATAAAGGCAATGCATTCTCACTACAAAAAATCCGCCATTAGCTCGTCAATGTCACATGAGGTCTCGTTTGATTGGTTGGTCTTAATCAATTGCCTCCTTTTGGCTGCAACTATTTTTGTCTTCCTCATATTTTTCTGACTCTTTGTTAGACTTATATTCTTAAGTTGTTCATTCTTTTGCTGAAGTTTCAAAAACTTCACAAAGCAAGGAGATTTCGTCACTCCGCAGAGAAGGTAATGACTTTGTCTGACTATTCCATTTTTTGTCAAATGCCCAAATTAATTCTTGATGTTACATTCCTCTGATGTTCGTGTGCCTAAAACTGTAGTAAGAGGATACCCGAGTTTGCTTTCCCAATTGTAAATTTTCTATTTCAAACTGAACCTACTCTGTTTGTTGGACTATGTTTTCGGCTTTTGTTTTTTAATATCTCATATAAACTCTTTGATTTATTTGAAGCTTATTGATGTATCTATTCAGGAGCTAAAACTTGTGCTTCGTAATATTCTTGAAATTGTGGAAATCGTTGGCAATAGCCAAGTCTGTCTTTTGAATAAACACGATATCAAAGTTTGAAAAATAGATACATGGAAAGTCAAATCAGTGGTAAGTTTATTGCTTAAAACTGACATTGTATTAGGTAACCTGAAATTCGGAGATGTTCCTTTCAATTACTAATGGAAAAGAAAGAATTTTAGGACTTCCTTTTATGTTCTTGGGCTTCTCTTGATTAACTTCCCCTCTTTTCTTTGGAAAAGCAAATAATCAGCTGATGTTGATGTATGAAATTCAGATCGTTTGTGGATTATGTATTGTCACATGTATTATTTTTTCTCTTAGAACATGCTGAAAGTTTAAATTTTAGAGCCTTTTTATTATAATAAAATGTTAAGAATTGTAGATTATGTTTTTTAACTGTTTTATTTATCAATGAATTTTTTTTTGGGATGTTGATTTACATTTTAGTAATTGAATTGATAAATTATTACAGGCGTACATTCATATATAGGAATCACTTCATATTTGCTAGGAATTTGTTACGAAACAAAATAATATTAGTTACTATTTAGTGACCTAATTGCCACGGAAAGCTACCAAATTGCGACAAAATAACTACGAATTTGCAATGGATTTGCTATGAATTTAAGACGGACCCCTAAATGGCATGAAGTAAAAGTCGCTAAGGATTTGCTATGGATAATGTACCCGCGAAAAGCGAAGAGCCATATTCTGTAGCAAATCTATCGCAAATGTGGGACGGTCATACCGAAGTCCGTCGCAAAAAATTCGCGACTCAATTTTTAGCGACGCTCATGTCCTCGCAAATTGTATCATATCCGTAGCAAATCAGATTTGCTACGAAATGTCCGTTGCAAATAGCTTTTTTTTTTGTAGTATCTTTTTTCTTTGAATAACTTTACTGATCCAGGATGTGTTTTTTGGGATTGTTTGAACTTAGTCACTTAATGTTAATTCTTCTAATAATGATTAGTTCGAATTTGGTATGATTGTATCAGATTGTAGTCTTTTGTTAGCTCAGCAAGATGATGTTAATATCATGTGGGTTAGAACACAAGTGAATATAAAGGCTTATACATATTAAAACTACCCTTAATTATGTTAGTATTGTGATAGTTTTCCCTCTTTCTTGTTTGGTTTCTATTATTCATCAAGGTAATAAAATTATTATTTTCCTTTTTCCAAAAAATAAAATTCATAAGATAAATAAATTATATAAATAATTAATATTTTCCTATACTTGAAAAATAATTTTTTATAGATTTATTTGGTAAGTCCAATTGTCCCATTTAGGGACTTTTTGACTCGAGGAGGCTTAGATTTTGTGAGAAGAGCCAATTTTTCGTTAATCTTTACGTTTGAAGAATATATAATCGTTGAACATGAAAAATATATTATTGGAACTAAAAAAGAAAAGACAGAAATCCTAAGACTCCAAACGGCTTCATATTGTCAATCCAAATTCTGTAATTATTTGAATATCATAATATTTCACTATATATACTCTTTTTTGGATAATTTGCGGTAAAATGGTTTCAAAGTGCCGTAATTCTTCAAATTCTCCTACTCATCAACGTAGCAGCAAGATTTGCAGGGATGAGTTGAAAGACAGAGATATCTTAAGTAAGGTTCCTCTGAAATCTCTTGCAAGATTCAAGTGCATATCTAAAACATGGCATCGCATGATTTGCTTCTCCAAAAGTTTAATGTTGGACTGCGGATTATTGGTAACAACCAATGTTCGTTTAGGCGGTTATATACATTATTTTGACAACAAAACATATAGTTATGATCTTTGGTCTCCATTTTTTACTCTCACAGCGCCAGAGATAGATTTGTTAGACACTTGCAACGGTCTCTTACTCTTTACAGGACCTTATTCTAATACTTATTCTAATTACGTTGTTGCCTTGTTGGCAATACTGCGACTCAACAATTTGTCGAAATTAATGGACCTTTTTGCAGAGAAATATATCCTTCTTTGGTTTTTGATCCTAAAGATATCACCTCGCTACAAGATTGTGGTATTTAATTTTAGTATTTCCCAATTAAGTATTTTTTCATCTAATTAAATCTTGGACTTGGGATGTTTTTTATTTCAAATTGGGAGAGGAATTAACTGTAAGTGTGGGATAGCCAATCTATTTATTTCAGTGGGTCAATTTACAAATTATCTAACAATGGAAATTTAGTGAAATTTTGAATTGATGATGGAGTTAGTGTTGAGAACCGGGTTTCTGTAATTAAAGTTCCTGCCTTTGAAAACTGCAACAAATGTATAAGTGTTAGTAATGGAATTATGTATTATGTTATTGTGGGAGATTGAAATCTTCAAATTTGGATGCTTAAGGGTTGCATTAGTGAAGAGTATGAATGGGTTTTAAAGCACAATGTATTGTGCAAAACAATAGCAGAAGAGGAAATATATCCATGCGCTTTTCATCCATTTTTGGATGTGATTTTTGTTGGTTATAATGGTGAGAAGTATCCAAAACATCTATTGTTATAACTTCACTACGCAAGAGTTTAAGCCTCGACGCAAGCTATTTTCCTTGGAAACAAAAGTAAATTAAGATGATTATAGATTTCTTCCTTTTTTCATTATATGAAACCCTTGTCGGATACTAACAAATACATGAAGAAGTACTCAGGTATGTAGGATGCAGCGGATTGCAATGTAATCAACTGTGTAATGCAGTAAAATATATTTTTTAATGGTATTAGTTCTATAATGTTGCTAATTAGTGTATATCATCACCCTATTTGAAAAATGTGTTCTTTAGCTATGTTGCAGATTTGGTTTTCATAACTCGAATCACTATCATAGCTCAAGAACGATGCATTTTTATCAAAAAAAATCAATTGAAATTCAGATAAACAGTAGTCTTTTTTCCTAAAAAAGAAAAAAAAATAATTTGCGTGTGTGAATGTGCTTACTTGCATCAAAAGATTATTATAATTATTATTATTATTATGTTGAGGAAGTAAAACCCAGGGACTATAATTTAAAAAAAAAAAATGGAATTGTGCTTCCATAAAATAAGAGAGTCATGACCATATCTATAAAGGTAAACAACCATACATAGTCCCCATTTTCTTAATGGAAGTAATAATCACCTTAATATTTATCATAAAAAGTATGCAATAATTAATACTTTTCAGCCCCTTTTAGATTTATTTTGGGGGGATGGCTTTGAAGTAGCAAAAGCCAACCAAGATCCTACTCCAACTTCCATGCCCGAAGGTGTAAAAGAGCGGCAACTATTTTGCTCTCCATCACAATACATCATAATCTCCTTACCTTGATGATCTCCTTCTTCCCATTGGCTGCTCTCTTTCTTTGCAGGTACAAACTGTCAAATACAGAAGCGCAAATTATAAAAAAAGGTTAAGATCACATAAGTGGATATTATTTATTAAATTGAGATTTCTAACCACATACAAATGGGGTAGCAGCAGTAGTAGTCACAGAATGATGGCTTCTTCTTTGGTAAGTGACAGGGTAGGAGGAGGAAGTAGTCTGAGCATGAGAAAAGCCATTGTCATTTTGGTTGCTTGGGAGTTCATTGAGGTTGAGGAATGTCGTTTTAGTGGTAGTAATGGCAGATGATGTAGTGCTAATGCTGCTATTCTCATAATGAGGAGAAGAAATTGATTTGGTAACAGCTGTGGATAGAGCAACATTGATAGGCTTTTTTTCAGCTAATGGCTTCACAGGAGTAGGGATGGGACCATAGGATGTGAGGAGTTGGGTCTTTCTTGCTGATGTGGAAGAGGCAGAAGGTGGTGTAGAGACAGAAAATAGGCCTTTAAACTGGGCTACAGCCTGTGGAGATGTCATGACCATGTTTGGCCATAAGAAAGTTCCTTGAGGCTTGCATATCCTGAACCCACTCTTTATCCTTTCTATTTTTGCTGCTTTGTCTTCTATTTGTACTGCTGATTTTGTTGTTTCTGTCTTATCTCCTTCTCCTGCCTTGCTGTGTTGTTCTCCTAATACTTTTCTCTCTCTCTCAGTGTCTGTTGGTTGTGTTATTTCTAGTAACCCATTTAATGCTGGTCTTTCAAATGATTTTGTCCTGTTTGCTTCTTCCATTGTCGTTTTCTGCTTCCTCATTTCTTCCTGCATTAATTATCCCCCCATAACATCATCATGATAATCATTTTTCACAACATTAAATGCATGGCAAAACAACCTTTTCACGGTATCATTAATGAGAGTGAAAATTATTACGAAGCACATTCATTCAGTGAAAGCCTTGAAATTAAACATTAAAGATAGCCACAAGATGAAGCACATTCATTAAAAAATAGACTTTAAACATTAAAAGTTATTCATGAAGTACATTCGTTCAGTGATGTAATTAGGAATTAATTGCCAACTGGTTGATGTATAGAAACAAGTAATCAATTCACCATTTTTCAAAAGTTGGTTTACGCTGTCACTTTGGAGTATACCATTTACAGTAAAAATGCAGAGAATAAAACAAATGTCCCTGCTTTTATACCTCCATTCCACATAAAGATTGTGAAATTTCGTTCAATTGTTCTTCAATCTTAGTCTTTTTGTTCATCAGGTCAATATACATCTCCTGGAAAAATAAAAACATATAAGTCAAAAGAAGAATTTGTGTTGTCAAAATCTGGTTAATTCAGTGTTCTACCTTTAGTGGAATTAGTAAGGTGTCGTGCTCTACGCTGTGACTGGCAGCGTAAACAATTGGTGTGGCCACAATGTTTACTTCTTCCTCGTGCTTTTGAGATAGAAGCTCTTCCATTTTCCTGTTTATTAAACAAAATGATAATCACTAATTATAATTATAGATCAGCTAAACTGACATAGCCAAATCATTAAAAAAAAAAAAAACACACACACACACACACAATTGATGGGAAAAGGGCAAAAAAGTCAATTGATCACCTTTCCATTTTAGAAATAGTTTCTCTAAGCTCCTTGATCTCCCTGGCACAAACAGGATTCTGAGAAGGGTTATCACCAGGTTGCCAACCAGGTGGCGGAGTCCAATAAGGATCCTGCACTCCTGCTTCCCTTCTTATATCAACCAAATCAGCTTTTTCTAGCCAATATTCCATTGCACCTTCTGCATTGTGTCTCCGTCTAAACCGCTCTTCACCACCTGGTGCCACTTTCCCTGCCATATGTTTGAGTAAATGATCAAGCAGACCTGTATCCCCAATCAATCTCCTCGCCTGAGTTCTTAATTCTGGCCTTAGAATTGGTTTCCCAAATACTGCACCCTGTTCTTTCATTATCTTCAACATGTTCACTTCAGCGGTCTTATACCTGCATGAAATTGAAAGCCATTCGTCGACACATAAAACAGTTTATCAATCAAGAAAATAAATAAATAAATAAGACAAAGATTAAATCCAATTTTAGTTCATTCCTCACCTCTCAGCAGACCATCTGTCAATGGAGTTTTGGAGAACTTTGCTTTTCCTCTGCTTGTAGACTACAATTTGACTCTTCTTTTCCCTTTTTGGCCTTTTGATCTTCTTCTGAGTATTGCAGTTAGGCCCGAAGTTTTTTCTCTTGCGAATCATCTTAATTTCCGATCTATCAGATTCTTCTTCCTCTTCATCATTATCACTAGCTTCACTCTCTTTTTGGCCTTCATCATGCACAACCGCTAATGCATTATGTTTTCCTTTCTCTTGTTTCTCCTCCTCCTCTTCTTTTTCTTCCTTTTGTTTTTTCAGATGCTTTTCGTCGACATGCCTAGCCAAATATCTGACCTGCCGGCGCTGGCCCCATTTAACCACTTCTTTACCTTTAAGATCAGACCAAAGTGAACCTCTCTTTGAAACAGAAGTATTTCTGCATCGATTTGGAGGTGAAATCGAATCAACAGTCCAAAAATACCACATACTTCTCTTCTCAGTAATTTCATGAGGCTTGATTCTCCGATAAAGTGCATCTGCTGCATTCTCTGATCCTATAGTGCACTTCTCGTCCAGTGCCGGCAGCTTCTTTGCATCCGATCTACTATAGTTACTCTCATTGAAGTAACACCGGAGAGAACTCAAGCTCGGGAACCTCAAGGACACTCTCATTCTAGTCTTCTCATTCACCTGAAATTCAAAAACAAAAATGGATTCAAATCAGACAAAGTACATGCAAACATCCGATCAATATCTAGTGCAATTATCCATTTACGTACCATAACGATCCGGACTGAACTAAGTTGGTCAGGAAACTTATGAGGAAGCTTAGAGTGATCAATTTCGTAAAACGAACCTACTTTAATATGCTCTGCAGGATCTGTAACCATAAAACACTGATTGGTGGGACTTTCAACAGGTTGAATAAGAGAACACATTCTGATTGGTTATTTGATTTGAGTATGGACAAACAAGAAAAAAGAAAAGCCGATTCAAATCAAAATAAAAAGAAAATCGCACCAATCGGAAGCTGCATTTCTCCGTCCTGAACTGTTTCTTTTACGGCGTTCTCAGGCATTTTTTGCTGCCTTTCCAAGCACATTGCAGTATATATCATAACCTGCACGAAGGTACATGCATAACCAATTCATTAACCAACCAGAATGCTCTTTATATATAGACACTCACACGCTTGTCACTGCGTAGGTGCTATGGTATGTTTTTGGCGGGCTGATGATGCGTGATCAATGATCATGCGGTTTACGATTCGTAATCATTTTCCTTCCTCAAGGTGGTGGCGCGAGACCTGCCAAGCGAGTGGGTTTAAGCACGTGGACGTGGCTCGCGTGAAATAGCTACAATCTTTGGTAAGTGAATGTAGATCGTCCGATTTGTGGTTATTGGAATAAAATGTTAAAGAAGCTTGAGCGCGTGAGATGGAATGAGAATGGGTTTAGCGTAAACAAATGACTAACAGAAATTTTTGGAGAGAGAATATACACTTACAGTTATAGTGAAGCCTCCTTGCTGTGTTTACAACCATCATGACAGCTACTGAACCTATAACGAAAAAATGGATTCAATTAATTATCTCTAAAATACGAATAAAAACGTGAATAATCTTAATTAGAAAGGGCAATAGAGGAATTCGAAAAAAAGACATAAAGTTAGAAAGGACAATAAGAGAGAAAATTTTGGGGCAGAGAGAAACACTGAAAATAGTAATGGAATTTAATTTTACAAATTGCGGCTTTGTATACATAAAAAACTTAAGCTTGAAAATGATCAAATATTATATATAGCTGTAGGTTCTGTTTGGTTACTGGGAAAATTTTTGGAGCTTTTTCATAATGCTAAAAACAGAGTGTAACAAATTTGAGAAAAGTGTAAAAAAATATAAAGCTTGTACCTTTAAACAAAATCGCATTTTCAAGGAAATTTAAGCATGAAACCTGCAAAGGATCGAAGTTCAGAAACTTGGAAAAAAGAAGATGATTGCAAGCTAAAGAGAAGGAAAATGAAAACGAATTGAATACGTACTTTTTTGTGTGAAAAGTTTAGAATTTGATATCAGTAAGTAGGTGTGAAACTGTTTGGAGAGGAAGAAAACTGGAAAGAAAAAGTTGATTTTGTAATGAAAGAGAGAGAAAATGTAATCTTTAGTCTGTTACGAGCTCAACCCAAACGAGCAATGCAAAATTTGATAGGAAATGCCGAATTAGCAATGATTAGCAGACACATGACACATTTCGTTGCTCTACACTCTGATCCTCCAATTATCGTTATTATTATTATTTTTATTAAAAAACAAGTATTTTTAAGTGAAATTATTATTTACAGTTTCTCAAAATTATATAATCCACCTTTTACTTTTAGACCTTTTTAATTTTATACTATATTTTATAATTTTTCTTCTGCTGTATGAAAATTAAAGTAGGCTAAATTTAATGTAATCTCTTAACTAAAATTTGGAAAGTATTTGGAGAGGTTCAAGTCTTGTGATCAATTTATTGTGTCTTTTCGGATTTTTTTTGTCATTGAATATGAGAAAAATTGAGAATTGATCAGGTTTCCATTTTGATTATCAGTGGCGTACAACATATTTAAAAAAAAAGGAGTCAATTTTATAAAATCAAATTACACATGATCGTGGATATACAATTCTACACAAGTCATGATGTACAATTTGATTAGTTCCCTCATGTGGCATAGCTAAGGAATGAGGTTCCTACACATCCATTGGATGTTTTGTTTGGTTAACTTTTTTTAATTGCATTGGGTCAACTCAAATCGATTTGAGTTGATTTTTTTTTTTTTTGGTTTGATTCGTTTGATTCAAATTGGGTTGGTGTAGGAGCACTGTCGTACACTGTGGTTAAGCAATAAATTTTGGTTGAATTAAGGTTTTTCTTACGTTGGACTTGGACCTAAGGTGACGGATTTGGATTAATTTGATCAATTTGAGTAGAATGTAAATCGAACTGTAATACCTGTATTTCAATATTATGATAAATTTAAATATACATATGATAAATTTAAATTACTTGATTCTAAATTCAATCATACTAGAGCATTCCAAATAGCGTCCCTCATTGTCACCTCATCACAAACACTTGATTTAGTTTCATCGTGCAATACGCACCAGGAAGCACAAATTATGGATGGTAAGAACTTTTATTGAACATAATACAAATTGCTCCTTTTAAGTTCTGATTTCTTTTCTAGATGTGATTACAAAAAGGGAGGAAAAAAAAAAGGTGGATCATCTCAATCCTCACATTGCCAATGTCTGTCTGATATGCAAAACCATCACAAAGTAGGTTCCCTCTAAGAAATAGTTCAATTCAACAGATAATAATTAACCACTTGACTCATGGAATCAACACTACTGACCCAGATGTTTTTCTGTTCTCAAGGTCTGCATGTGCTTGTGCTGCGTCAGCCAGAGGGTATGTGTGGTTTACTCGAACTCTCAAGACACCAGATGAAATGTTGGCAAATACCTCACCGGCTGTTTCAAGCAACTCTTCTTGAGTTTCGGTGTATTGCATGAGAGATGGCCTCGTCAGGAATAGCCCTTTGGCTGCAAGTGCTGACAACGGAACTGGATCAGGTGTACCAGATGACTGACCAAAGCTGATCATATATCCACGCTTCTTCAAGCATGCCAATGATCCCTGTTCAATATCACAACCAACGAAATTTAAGAGCATACTGCAACTTGAATGAAGTGTCAATTAATTGAGTGAAGAGTGTGATTGTGGATATCAGACAACGTAAAGACAAGTTAAGTTTAGAGTAGGTGCAATATCACGATATAGCAGCGCTACTCACTGGGTAAATATTTTAAACGTTTGATGGGACACATAAATAAAAGAAAAACGAATTTGCAAAAGTCAATGACGTGACATTAAACATGTGGCCATCAAGAAGCATATCATATAACCAATTCATAGGAGAATGAAATATAAATTACCTCAAATGTGTCCTTCCCCACAGAATCATACACGACATTGACCCCGCAGCCCGATGTGATCTCGTTGACACGGGAAACAAAATCTTCTTCTTTATAGTTTATTACATGATCACATCCATCTTCCCTGGCTTGTGCAGCCTTTTCCTTGGATGAGACTGTTCCAATGACAGTAGCACCAAGAGCATTTGCCCACTGGCATAACAGAGATCCTACTCCACCAGCTGCAGCTTGGACCAGGATAGTATGACCACGCTCAACCTACAATATGGAAGGAAATTGGGGAGATGTCTTAAAACTACAAACAATTTTACTAATGCAGACGATTCTTCCAAAGATGCATTGTAGCTAATCAAATTACAGTCAATAGAGCCAAAACTTGAAAGAAGCATGAAGAAATCGTTGGCATTGAATCCATGACCATGATAACGTTCAAAACTCAAATATGCATTCTGACTTGTTCAGGTATGTACATGCAATCTTTTATGCACACAGTACAAACTTCATATTGTGTATCCAATGATAATGTTCCAAGTACAAAAAAGAATCATGCGTAACTTGTAAGCAATAATGGATATTTTCAACTTTTTGATGTGGCATTAAATCTACATGTCCAAAGCTAAAAAATTTTTACAGCCTCATAACAACCCTGGTATAAATTATGATGGCTTAAATCCAAATGCAGGAAGAAATACCTTGAAGCAACGACGAAGTAGGACCTGAGCAGTCATGCCCTTTAGTATAACAGACGCTGCAATAACAGGACCAATTGAGGAAGGAACAGGTACAACCTTGTTTGCAGGAAGGATTTGCTCCTCCGCATATGAGCCCATAGGATTCCCGGCATAGGCAACAATATCTCCAACTTCCCTACCTGTGAGTCCAGGACCCACAGCTACCACCTCCCCAACAGCTTCCATCCCTTTAAAAAGAGAGCAATTTTCAGCGGCTTCAGATGATGATATCTTTCCAATGCTTATCAACAGGTAGAAAAGGAAAAGAATAAGAATACCTGGACAACTTTACAGTCTCTACAGTGGTACACTCTACAAGTACAATTTACAATTGCATATGTATCCTAAATTTCATACATCTGAGCTAATTTGTTATGGATTATATTATTCTTCTGATAAAGGTTAGTAGAAAGTATGAAGTCCAGTTATTTATGTATGTTTCAGAGGACAGGGAATTATAAAATCCTCATTTTTTAACTCATATTGAAGTTGGCATTTAAGCTTTAATAACAGATCAGAAACTAAAAAAACATTCCATATCATATTTTAGGGTTCATTTGACATTGCTAATTGGTATTGCAAATAATAGATTTTGGGCCAAGTTTAACAGTAATTTTATTAGCCAAATACTGTACCTACCTGCAATGGAGTTTTCTATGGGCTCAAAACTAATTTTTGGAAAAGTTTCAAATGTGAGATTTTCCAAAATTTGAAGCTTTACCCTAATCAGTTTTGGATCTATAGAAAATTATCTTGCAAGTATTATATCTATCAGGTCAATTAGATTACTCCAAATTTTAGATCAAAATCTGCTACTTGCAATATCAATGTCAAGTAGTCTTCTATTAATATTACATGCAAAAATAAGCACCGCTAGCAAAATGCAAAATATTATTTCACCATCCATAAACATCTATAAATTAGTCTTGGAGGAACTCTCTATAAACAATTCAGTTACTGCTGCTTAATCATCTCTCTAAAGAAAAACGAATTTCAGTCCACTTAAAGCAATTGAGAACTCTCCTCGACCACCATCTTTTTCCTGTGTGTCTCTTTTTAGAAATTCTTTTCCAAATTTATCCTACTCCATTCCAATTGAAAGAAAGAATCTTTCATTCCAAAAAACGAATTCATGTTATTCCAGTTAGATGAAACTGTAGACTATGATGCACTGTTTTCTTTTATTAGAATTAAAGCAACAGCATAACTATGATCACCAGCCTATGAGTGCAAAAATGCTCTCCCTTCTCTGCAAATGAATATGCTTCTCGAACATTCATGAAAACATGAAGTTATCCTACTCCGGTGATGGAATTTATAAACAGAATATGAGAGATAGCCAACAACCAGAAGGGCAACAAAACACAAGCCTTCTTCTTTGGCCATCCTAGAGCATTGAATTGAATAATAGAAATCATATTTGAGCATCCAGTGATCAGAGAGAAAAATAGAGCAAAACCTGGAGTAAAGGGCATAGAGGAAGCCTTATAAACTCCTTTCCTGAAATAAATATCAATGAAGTTAAGTCCAATGGCTTTATTTCTCACACGTATCTCCCCCTCTCCAGGCTCTCCTATTTCCACGTCCTCCCATTTCAAAACCTAATGTCATCATGTACACAAATGAAGCAGAGTAGCTAAGTAATCCACTTACAAGAGAAACAGTCACTAAAAAGAAATTCTAACAATAACCAAAGATTAGCATATAAAATGATTGCATATACATGATTTAGTGGAAACCAAAACAAACAACGATCATTATTCAAGGACAAGCCTAAATGCTATCATTTCTCCTTAACACTTAACTGAAGCTTATTTTTTTTTTTTCAAAAAAAATGCCGATCAAAGCAAAGTACAGCAAACTACTTAGGAAATTAAATGATTCTGTCGACGTAATCTGTAAATTGAAATTGATCAACAGATACAAATGAATAACTTCAGATAGGAATTAAAAGTGAAGAAGAAAGCGAGAAACACAGACCTCAGGTCCACCAAGCTCGTGAACCCTAATAGCTTTCACCATTTTTTGTGTTGAAGAGGTAGCGAGCACCCTGACGAGTAGTTTTCTCCGGTTGGCTGAAGTTTGAAAAGGAAGAGATGATCTTAGATGATGAGAATGAAATGGAGATTGAACAAGTAGTTGTTGAGGTAGCCAAACTGAGGTATGCTTCAGTTTTGAAAATAAGCCCATTTACGTCATTACAGAAACTCTGTGAAGTTGACTCCTTGTATTGTTTTTTGTTCCGTAAACTACACTAAACGTTGACGGCAAACAAGGGTACAAGTTTTTTTTTTAACCAATGAACAAAGAGTACATTTTCAAACCTGAGTTGTGGTAAATAAATATTGTTTATTTTTTTTCACTCCGGAGTTTATATGTCCTATAATCCTATTACAATTGTTACATTTTCCATTAGAAAAATTTAATTTGTTACTGCTCTCTCCGTTTTTTATGTAAGCAAAATTTTCTTTCTTAGTGTGCAATTAATTTATAGGTTAATTATGATTTGATCCGTGTGTTTTCGTGAATTAAACAAATTAGTCTTTTAGTTTTCAATATTAAAGTGTTTAACGGTAATAAAAATAAAACAAATGGAATAAAAAAATATTGAAAATCAAAAGATTAATTTGTCTAATTCATCAAAACATAGAGACCAAATTATAATTAAACCTTAATTTATATAGACAAATTTACTTTAGATAGTCTTATTAATTATTAGAGAAGTGTTAAGTTGGATAAAGGAGCATCAATGGAGGAATATTATTGTTGAATCAAATGCAAAGCTAGTTGTTCAAAACTATTGTTGGTTCTTCTTGTTCGGATAGTTTCGCGTTTGGTTTTATCATTCAAGATTGTAACTCTCTTGTTAATGAGTTAGAGTCAATATACTGTTGTTTTGAGTATAAGTCTGAGAATATAGACATACATACTATTGCTGTGGATGCTCGTTCCGTGTCAGACTTAGGAGAGTGGCTTGATATACCATCTTCTTATATTATGAATTTCGTTTGAGTACTAATGAAATCACACAATTTTTTAAAAAAAAATATTAATTATTAATTATTAGAGAGTTAAAATTAAAAATTCTTATGATAAATAATTGTCGTGAATAATAAATAACATACTCTTTAATTGTGGGGTATATGAAAGAAAATAATAGATTAAAATAATTTAATTAATTTTTTAATTTTTTTAAAATGGAGGGAATACTTTTTATTTTTTATTTTTATCAAATTGTCTTCCAAATTGTGTTGATTTGTCTTTTGATTGTTTTAAGTTTATGAATATCTTTATTAATAAATTTATTTATGAGTTACTAAATATCATATATATAAATTCATATAAATTTAAAATTAGTGTTTGTAAAAATTATAATTTAATATTGTATTAAAACTTTTTAAAATAGTTATTATTAGGTTTGATAATTAAAAATTTTAAATGAATTAATATAGAAATACCAATTTTATATTTAAATATTTTTGTCCGATGTTAAAAGTATATAATATAATTGAACATTAGTTGATAGGTAATATTAATTAATGTGTCTCACTCGCACTAAATTATTTAATTCAACGATTCGTCTAAATTCTTCGAATAAATTGATAGTCAAAATTTTCAAAAAAAAAAAAATTGATAGGAAAAGAAAAGTTAAAAATAGATTAATTAAAGTGCATTTGGTGAACGATCTTGAGAAACAGAAAGCTAATAGAGAAGGTAGGGGTGAGGTTGGCATTATGATGGAAACTGATTGTCCGGCGGGGTCTGGTAATAGCCAGCCCTGCCAACAGCCATGAGTCTACTTAGCTGGAACTGTCGCGGATTAGGCCGGTCCGCGAAAGTTCAGGAGTTGCAGGATGTGAATTCTGCTTATAGGACGGGGTTACTGTTTTTAATGGAGGTTCGTGTGGATAATAATAGGGTGGAAGCAGTGTGTCGTCGTTTGGGATTTCATGATTATTATTATGTAACACATATTAATCATGGTGGTGGTGTGGCATTATTTTGGAAGGAGGAATATAGGGTGATGATATTGGGTTCGGGGGTGAATTACATTGATGCTTGTGTGACGGATACTAATGGAGATTGGAGATTGACGGGGTATTATGGTTTTCCTGAACGAAACCGTATGCGAGATTCGTGGGAAGGTATCCGTGGTTTATCTATGTTATCAACGTTGCCGTGGTGTATTGTTGGGGATTTTAATGATATGGTGAGTAGAACAGAAAAGTGGGGGGGTCGTCCGCAGGCAATGCACTTATTGAATGGTTTCCGCAATGTCTCATTGCAATGTCAGTTGCTGGACTTGGATTTTTCTGGACCCAAATTTACATGGGAAAGAAAGATAGATGGCAGAGTTGTAATGAAAGAGAGGTTGGATAGAGCCTTGGTGACTCGAAGATGGTTAGATAAATTTCCACATATGCAGGTACAAATTACACCATCTGCTACTTCGGATCATGCTATGCTTATCATTAAATCATTTCAGCAAACAGGGAGGATAATATCTCGATTCCAGTTTGAGAATGCTTGGCGACGGGTTCCAAATTGTAGAGAAGTGGTTTTAAAAAGTTGGACGCATACGATAAATTTTGGAGATCCATTGCTGATAGGTTTTACTAAGTTGAGAGCTTGTAGAGAAGCGTTAATTACATGGGGACAACAATATAAGATGCGGTTTAAAACTTGGTTGAAGGAGTGTCGCACAGAGATGGCTCATTTATCAACGGAAGAGGCTACAAATTCAGATGGACGATGGGAAGAGGTTCAAGCTGAATATTTAGAGTTGTTACAGCAGCAACATGTATATTGGAGGCAAAGAGCAAAGCAGGATTGGTTAGTTCATGGTGATATGAATGCAAGTTTCTTCCATCGGAGTGCTACATTTTGGCAAAAAAAGAATGATATTTGTGAGCTAATTGATGATGATGGCACTGTACGTACCTGGGGAACTGGTTTAGAGGAATATATTCAAGGTTATTTTCAGCAAATTTTTCACTCTAAAGGAAGTATGGCAGAGCAGGTAGTTAGTTGTGTGCAAAGGAGGATGACGGAAGACATGGCAACAATGTTACTGCAACTGTATACATCAGAGGAGGTTAGAATTGCTTTCCGTGAAATGCATCCCAACTAGGCTCCGGGTCCAGATGGGTTTAATCCTGGGTTTTTTCAAGCTTTTTGGGATATTATTGGTAATGATATTACACACCTCTGTTTATATTGTTTAAATAATGGTTATATTCCAGAAGAACTGAATAAGACAATCATTATTTTAATTCCCAAGATTAAAACTCCAAAGAAGGTTACAGATTTACGTCCTATTGCTTTGTGTAATGTCATCATGAGAGTAATCTCGAAGTGTATAGTGGCTCGCCTCCGTAACTGCATGAAAAGTTTGATTTCCGACAATCAAAGTGCTTTTGTGCCCCAGCGTTTAATAACAAATAACATTATGATTGCTTTTGAGTTACATCATTTTTTGAAGAGAAGACGAGTAGGAAGATGTGGTTATGCTGCATTGAAAATTGATTTATCCAAAGCTTATGATCGGGTGGAGTGGCAATTTATAGAGGAAGTAATGCATTGAGTAGGTCTTCCTCAAATATGCATTCATTTAATGATGCAATGTGTTCGAACAGTAACGTATGAGATTGTGCACAAGGATGGTAATTTTGATATTATTTATCCGTCATGTGGTGTCAGATAGGGCGACCCACTTTCTCCTTTTTTGTTTCTTTTTTGTATAGAAGGCTTATCCTCTTTATTAAATAATTGGGTTGATCGAGGTTTGTTACATGGTTGCAGTATAGTTACAAGGGCTCCAAATATCTCTCATCTCCTTTTTGCTGATGACAGTATTTTCTATTTTCGAGCCACAGAAGAGGAAGCCAGACAGATACAACGTGGTTTTCATTTATATGCACAAGCTTCTGGACAATTAATTAATTATCAGAAATCTAGCATTTTGTTTAGTACTAATACGATGGAAGCAACTAGACAACAGATTTGTGCAATTTTGAATGTGATGGAAGTTAATCGACATGGTAAATATCTAGGATTGCCATCTGCAGTGGGGAGGAATAAGACGATGGAGTTTTCATTTCTAGTAGATAAGCTACAGAAACGTATCCAAGGATGGCGAAAACGAGGAGTTTCTCAAGCTGGTAAGGAAGTTTTACTTAAGTCAGTGGCACAAGCTTTACCGGTGTATGCTATGTGTATTTTTCTACTTCATAGTGGAATTTGTGATACTTTGAAAAGAATGCTGAATGGTTTTTGGTGGGATAACAATGTCACTGGGCGTCGGTCTATTCACTGATTGGTATGGTCTAAACTATGTCAATCCCATGAGGATGGTGGATTGAATTTTAGAAAGCTTAAAGAATATAATCTGGCTTTGTTAGGAAAGACCATTTGACGATTTATTAAACATCCGGAGGCATTAATCACTCGCGTGTTTAGGGCCAAATATTTCCCAGATTATGGAGTATTAGAGGGTGTGGTGAAGAGTAATAACAGCTTTGTATGGAAAGGGCTAGTGGCTGCGTTACCAATTGTAAAAGAAGGGATGAGAGTGGTGGTTGGTAATGGAGCTACACGGATCTGGCATATACCGTGGCTACCAGATCAACTTGATCCTTATGTGCGGACACCAATAATTCCAGGAGGTGAATTGATGTGCGTAAAGGATTTAATAATTCCAGGAAGGGCAATGTGGAATATACAGTTGCTTGAGTCTCTTTTTGAGCGGAGAGATGTTGATCTAATTCGAAAGGTCCCTTTTTCAATCAGAAGAACTGAGGATAGTGTATGTTGGGCGTTTGAAGAGAAGGGTCGTTATTCAGTAAAAAGTGCTTATTATCAACAAATGCGGAAATATCGGCTAACAGGCCGACGATCGGAAGTCCCTTGGCATATTATTTGAAAATTAAAGGTTCCACCGCGTATTCATAACTTCTGGTGGAGATGTATTTCAAGTTCGTTACCGGTGAAATCAAAGCTACAATAACGAGGAATGGATATAGATGGGAACTGTGTTATGTGTGGAGAAACAACTGAAACAGTTGTCCATTGTTTGTTTTTATGTTCTGCTATTCGAGCTTTATGGCAGAATAATACAGCAATTCAATCGATGGATGAACAGACAGATTTGGTTCAATGGGTAGTGGCGTTCTTCCGAAGTTTCAGTGATGTATAAAGAGTGGAAATAGTTGCAGGTGCTTGGAGTTGTTGGAAGGCACGAAATGAATTCTTATGGCGGGCTGAATCAGTGCGAGTGGATGTGATCAAGTTGCAAGCAGTGACAGCGGTTCGGGAATGGCAAGAAGCGCAGATTGTAACTGAAGAACAATCCGGCGAGTCTACAGCAGCTTTGTGTATAGATAAGTGGACTCCTTCGCAGGCAACATACTTCAAGATGAATGTGGATGCTAGTTACATTAATGGTTTTGGGGTTGGGTTTGGGGCTGTGGTGAGAGACTCAAATGGTGATTTCCAGAGAGCAAAAAATGCAGTGTTGGAACGAGCAGCATCTCCATTAGAAGCAGAGGCCATTTCGTGTCGAGAAGCATTGTCTTGGATCAAAGATTTGCACTTAAATAAAGTCATTGTTGAGCTGGATTCAAAGATAATAGTAGATGCTTTGTCTACTGATAATGCTTATCAAAGTTCAGTTGGGATTGTGCTAAATGTTTGTTTGTATTTGGCACAACAAGTAGAGGATATTCGTTTTGTTCATGTTAAACGGTCTGCGAATCGTGTTGCTCATACTCTTGCTCGAGTAGCAGGTTCTTCGACACTTATAGGGGAATGGTCAATTGATCCTCCTTTTTGTATCCGGCCCTTTTTACTGGCGGATTTAGCTTAATTATAATGAATAAGTATTCCATTCAAAAAAAAAAAAAAAACACTATGTACAAGTTGGCTTTTTTTTTGACAATGGAACACTATGTACAAGTAGAGGGACCAAAATAAAGAAGGTATATAGGAAAAGTAAAAACCATTTTGGTCAAGGCCAAGATCGTTTGTTCCTCAGCAATTGATCCACAGCCCCCTTTTAAGTTTAGCAGACAAAAATAGCCCCCATTTTAGTTTTCTTGACAGTAATAGCCCCTTTTTTGTTTTAATGACAATAATAATCCACTGTATAAGTGTGTAGTTATCGTTTTACATTGTAGTTTCTAATCACAAATTGCAACACGCCTTCTCTCTCAATTATCGTTCAAATCTTCTCGAGATTTCTCCAACTCCGATCGTTGCATGTCCCGAGTCATCGGCTATGACCTTTGACGATCGTAAATTACAACTCAAATATGTACATTGATTCCTTCTTTTCTTGGCCTTCGATCATACTTTCTTCCCTTCTCTTATGGTGACATATCAAAAGTGAATCGTGATGAAGTCGATCGGATTCCAACTTTCAGATTCTGTTGAAATCACCACAACGCTGGATGTTGAGTCTCATCTTTATTGAAATTCCCCCTGAACACGAATTTGGATTTAGTATGTTTCTTGTTTCTATTTTCAGATGTTTCTTGTTTCTATTTTCAGCTTTGTTTTTAAATTTCATGTCATGAATTTGCAATAATTTCTGGTTTTTTTTTTCATTTAAACTCACGCATACATAGATAGTGAGGCTTCGATTCGAACCCGGCCAAATATGGCAATTGGTTCAACATATTCACCAATTGTGCTGTACGCCTCCCCATAATAATTTCTGATTGTATATTAATGTTCATGATGTGAAGTTGAGATTTGTGCAATTTTTACATTTATTAATTAAGAAGAAATATAGATAAAAGAGGAAATTAGAGGCTGAATTTGTCATTTAAGCCAACTTACCCGCTTTGCTTCAATATTTAAATGCACAATTGTCAGTGTTCATTGCTTCTCCCTAATTTGCACATGACAAATTGTGGGGTTTTCATCATTTATTAGCTGGTGTGAGTGTATTGTATTTAAAATGTCATATGCATATGTATGAATGTAGCAACTTGCAAGTCCTATTTTATTTTCAGTCTTGCAAATTCAAAAAATAAGGTTACATTTTCAGTGTAGTTAAATGTAATTTGATGCATTGCTACTAAATGCATTTTGATTATTTTACATTATACAACTTACTATGCTTTTCAAGAGAATTTCTATATTTTTAGAAATCTAACCTATTATAGAAGTTCCAAAAGTCTTGGCTTGTATAAAAATTTGTAACTTTTTAAAACATATTTTTTACCTAGTTTGTATAAAAATTCTGTTTTGTGTAAAAATTGTACCCATATTAATTAACTATTGAACTTTTTTTTTACCTGTTTTTATTATTGTTTGTATTTTTTTTTTAAGAATATGTATACTTGGAGCCTCAATAAAAAGGACTGATTTTGTGCATTGAACTACATATTTTTTATAATTGCAATTGTAATTTGAATATGAATAGTTTTTGTATTGTGTACAAGATTTTTTTTATTTAATTTTGATGAATTTTTTTTTCCATATTTTTATATTGGACAATTTTTATAGAACTGTTGTATAAATTTTTTTTACAGAATTTGTTTTATTTGTATTATATTTGTTGTACCATTTTTGTCTAACGATTGTACAATTTTTATACAGAATTACTGTTGTTACATGTGGTTATTTTAGATATATTTGGAATGGTTTATTTATTATTACTGTTATTTTAACAAATTTTAATCATAAATAAAAAGTTAAAATTTGATGCATGAATATGAAAATGAAATCCACTTTATTTGTAGTTGGGACCAGCAAAGTTAATAAACAATTTATCATTATGTTCAAAAGTATAGAGTTCAAATTTTTTCACCACATTTAGATTCATGAGTTATATCCATCTAAAAAAAAACCACTTTATTTATTCAATTTGATATTCATGTCATGTCATGTACAACAATTTACAAGTCAAACCTGCGTTTCTCCAACAATTTGATATTCCTAGAATTCCAAAAAAAAAAAAAAATGTAATAAAAGAAAAATGTTATAAAAATCTATACACAAACTTCCAACTTATAATGAAATTGACCTAACGCATGCTTATGAAGGTCCAAATTTCATTAATAATATATTGTACTAAACACTTTAAGCTTGATGTTGATTTCTACTACTAGTCAATGAAGACTGCTCTGTCTTCCTTTTCTCAAATCCATTATCTATATCCATTCAAGCTCTTCTCTTTCTCTGGTCAGAGAGCTTAGATTTTTAGCCATGGCAGTAGGATTAAGCATAACAAATGAAGGAAGCCAATACAATGGCAGAATGACTTCTTTTGTTGTTCTATCTTGTATGATGGCTGCCATGGGAGGAGTCATTTTTGGTTATGATATTGGAATTGCAGGTGGAGTTACATCCATGGAGCCTTTCCTCAAAAGATTCTTCCCTCAAGTCTATAGAAAGATGAAAGAAGATACTAAGATTAGTAATTACTGTAAATTTGATAGTCAATTGCTAACTTCCTTTACATCTTCACTTTATATTGCTGGTCTTTTTGCTTCCTTTTTTGCTTCATCGATCACTCGAGCATTTGGTCGAAAACCTTCTATTCTATTAGGTGGTGTTGCCTTTCTTGCTGGTTCTGCCCTTGGTGGTGCTGCTTTTAATGTTTATATGTTAATATTTGGCCGGATCTTGCTCGGAATTGGTGTTGGTTTCGCAAATCAGGTAGCTATAATTTCATAGAAATTGATTTAGTCTTTTTTTTTTTTAATTTTGAAATCAGATTGTTAAATTTGGATTAATTGCTTGTGCTTTTAGTCAGTCCCGCTTTATCTTTCTGAAATGGCACCACCAAGATACAGAGGAGCATTCAACAATGGATTCCAATTTAGTATTGGAATTGGAGCATTATCCGCAAATCTTATAAACTATGGAACTGAAAAGATAAAAGGAGGTTGGGGATGGAGAATTTCACTAGCTATGGCTGCAGTTCCAGCTTCAATTCTAACAATAGGTGCACTTTTTCTTCCAGACACACCTAACAGTTTGATTCAGCGTACTAATGATCATGAAAGAGCTAAATTAATGCTTCAACGCGTTCGAGGGACTGATGATGTCCAAGAAGAACTTGATGATCTAATCAAAGCTAGCTCTATTTCAAAAACTATGAAACACCCATATAAGAAGATTATGCAAAGAAAATATAGGCCTCAATTAGTAATGGCAATAGCTATTCCATTTTTTCAACAAGTGACAGGCATTAATGTAATTGCATTTTATGCTCCAATACTTTTCAGGACAATTGGATTAGGCGAAAGCGCTTCGCTTATGTCTTCAGTTGTAACAGGAGTTGTAGGCACTTTTTCAACCTTTATATCAATGCTTATAGTAGATAAACTTGGAAGAAGAGCATTGTTCATATTTGGGGGTTTACAAATGTTTGTGTCACAAATTATGGTTGGAGGTATTATGGCGGCTGAATTAGGAGATCATGGCAGTAT
>CATIWJ010338004.1:0-10485 GCA_949640765.1 Croton laevigatus | reverse complement strand
ACCAATGGAGTACTTTTTTTTTTCATTTACCATTTGATTATTTAATACCAAACTATGGATGCTGACTAATTCATATTCGAGCATGATAAGACCACTAAAGATGCTAATATTTTTCATATTGAATTTCAACGTAACTGCATTGTTAAGAATCTGGGCCTAACTCACCTGAAAACCCGAGTTGACAGGTGAGGTTTGCCCACATTTATAAATCTTATTAGACCCCTTTCTCCTATCCGATGTGGGATTCTTTCACACCTCCCTCACGCCCAGATTCATCTGAAGCGTGACATCGGCAGTTACTCTGCAGGAGGTCACCCATCACGGGCCGCCCATTTTGGGTCATCATTGTCCATTTCGGATCATCGTCCCGACATCGGTGGAGAGGGCAGGCTCTGATACCATGTTAAGAATCTGGGCCTAACTCACCTGAAAATCCGAGTTGACATGTGAGGTTTGCCCACATTTATAAATCTTATTAGCCCCCTTCTCCTATCCGATGTGGGATTCTTTCAGATATTTCCACGACACTTGTGGGAGATTTCCCTGACTTGTGAGAAAATTGTACTACCTCCGTATTTTATGATTCTTTACATTTCATTTTCATCAATACCAACACAAATCAACTTTTCACCAATATCAAGACAGAAATAATAATAAACAATTACTAATCCTTTAAAAACTTACTTTTTCACCAATACCAATAAAAAAATAATACTAAACAATCACAAAACTTACTATAAATAGAAATGTAAAGAACCATAAAATACACCCAAAAAGGGAAATGTAAAGAACCATAAAATACGGAGGTAGTAAGATTGAGCAAAAATTTTCATAACACTCTCTGATAAATTTTCATGACCCTTGAGAAAGTTGGAGAAAGTTAGCAGAAATTACCATAAATTTGGAGAATTTCCACGACTTGTAAATTTAAAATGTCTTTAATTATTTTTTCTTTTCTTTTATTCTTCTTGTTCTTTTCTTTCTTTTTTATCTTTTTTATTTTTTTTTTCAAATCACAACACTAGAATGAACAAGGGAAAAAAATCCAACAAGAGGAAAACACAACAAGAACATCAGTGGAAGATTATTTTTATAGTAAATGAATACAAATAAAGATAAGTATGAGATCAATAAAATTAAATCGAAGCTCTAATATTAAGATAGTCACCTGATCACTTTAAGTGTGTTTGATGGTTTGTGTCTCTTGATGTTTGCCCTTTCCCTTTTCTATCTCAATAGAGAGACAGTCACCTGACTGTTTAAGTGTGTTTGATATTGTTTTTTGACTAATTTTCAAACGAAATTTTTTCTCAAGCCACACCTTAAGTCTTTTTGTGTGCATGCAGGATTATCTCTCTTGTACTAACACAATTCCTTACGTATCTGATCTATCATAGTTGATTTTGTAACACCTTTTAGATGAGAAGCCATTGTATAAGACATAGTTGAATGTGTTAAAGTATTCATGTCGTTTATATACCAGATTTGTTTCAAGAATACATTGAACACAACTATTCTTCTTGTGTAGTACAATGAATTCAAAGTTATCATCAACTTCTAATGCCTTTTAACTTGTTATGTATATACGATGAATTTAGTTTATACAGAAATTTAAAACTTGTCGAATCGGCTAAAAACTTTTTAACTTAATAATTATCAAACTATCGATAAATTAATAACTCTATAAATTAATAAATTTCACCAGTCTCGACATTATTAATATATAGAGTTTTTACTGTATATATTACGATAAACCTTCTTTGTGACCAAACGGAGTCCAATTTGCAACTAAAAACAACAACCAATGTTTAGATGAATTGAATGTGGCGTCATTTTAGCGACTATATTTCGGTTGCTATATGGTTGCTAAAATAGTGACTGTTTCATATTGGTCACTAAAAACTTAGTGACAAGCCAAGCTTCAAGCATCTCATTTTGTTGCTAAATGGTCAATACTTTTTCCTTTCCTGGATTGGTTAGATGGATTATGAAAATGATTTGCAACATTTTAACCCAACTTGAGCCTAGTTAAAAATGTTTAAGTTCAGTTCGAGAAAGTTAAATTTTGGCTCAATTAGTTGACTTACAACTTTACTTACAGTTTCGTTCTTTGTAATTTTAAAAACTTTTCTTTTCTTCTCCCTTCTTTTTACCAGCAAGAGAGAAGATAGTAAAAATGTAGTTGAAGAACAAACCAAACAATACGTGGAGGGAAAATTATGGTATGGAAAAATCTTAAAAAGACATTGTTATTATTATTATTATTATTCTAATATGATCCATTAGAAAAGGAAAAAAAAATGCTATTTGAAAACTAGAGAATGCAAATATGTCATGGGTGAGTAAAATTTACGTTAGAAAATAATGTTGGGATGATCAGGACTTTGGAAAAAGGAAGTAATTAGGACAAACGTAAGCGATTCCATTGTTTCAAAAGTAGGTTGTTGTCCCCATCATCAGAGCTATGAGTGTGCAAAAACTAGGAGTGTCAAAAACTGACACGACCTGCTAACTTGACACGAACACGAACCCGACCTGCTAATAGCGGGTTATGGTTGAGATTTTCGACCTGTTTAATTAAATAGGTCGATACGAACCCGACCTGAAAATAAATGAGTTATGTTTAGGTTGAAAAACTCAACCTATAGGTCGACATGTGTAACATATTTAGTGTTCATAATAATAATAATAATAATAATAATAATAATTATTATTATTATTATTATTAATTTATGTCTTGTATGTACATAAAATTAGTTTTGTTAAAAAAAATAACATAAAATTAGGCTTTAATATTAAAATCATGTTACATGGGCTAAATAGGTTAGGGTTAACATGAAATTAGCAGGTTAAATGGGTTTCAGATTGATCCATTTAACCCATTTATCTTAAAAAAAAAAAAAAACCTTAAGCAGATCAGGTTGACCTGTTTGACCTGTTTATTAAATAGATCGGGTTAGGGTTTAGCTTTCTGACCTGTTTATCTAAACAGATTAAGTTAGGGTTGAGGGATTTTCAACCCGAATATGTTTGACACGAACACGAACTTGACATGACACGGCCTGTTTGACACCCCTAGCAAAAACCGAACCTCCCAAATAACCCGACCGAATCGAACCGATTCGAGGTGATCGGTTCAGCTTAATCGGATTAATAAGATCGGTTCGGGTTGAAAAATTTTGAAAATTTCGTGTTTCAGTTTGTTCGGGTTAAACCTGAACAACCCGAACCCTGACCAAATAACTCGAAAAACTATCCCTATAATATAACCTAACTCCACCGCGCAACTCTTTCTCCCCTTCATCTTCATCTTTATCTTCATTTTCTCTCCACCACCACCACCACTACCTTCTCTTCTCTTCTCTTCTCTTCGCCACCGCCACCCCTGTCTTCTCTCCTTCTTCTTCTCTCCGCCGCCCCCACCACCACCTCTTCTCTACCACCAGTACCAATCAACGAAGAAACCAACACCGTCGCGATTCTGTTGGGCTTCTGTTTACAAGCTGAATGGTGTTTCTTGCTGGAATGAGAAGGAGAATCACATTATCATTCTTCAGCTCCCGGTTTCTCAGCTCGCCGATCAACTTCCCGATTCTCTTAAGTGCTGTCGTAGCCTCTAAACCTTGGATCTGTCTAATAATGCACTTTCCGCTTCAATCAGAGCCGTAGAATGAGCTGTGCAAACAGACCCATTGCACAAGGCCTCCAAATTTTCAAGGGCCCCCAATTTTTTAAAGTCCTTAAAAATTTTTGATGTTTCCCCTTCCTTATTAATTTCCCTAATCCCTTCCCGAAGAAGCCTTCACTGGCCACAGCTTCCCATTTGTCCTAATCCCTTCTCGATGATGAAGGCTTCACTGACCAGCGCTTCTATTCATCCGTTGTTATTGTTGGAGATTGAAGAACGGAAGAAATCAGATGAGATTGTGAAAAGGAAAGGGCTGAAAAACAGGCGAAGAATCAAAACAACAAGGATTTTCAATTAATTGCTCTCAAAATCCCTAATTAATTGGGGATTTTCTGTTCTATAAGAGGCTATAAAAAGAGTGATTTTCGAGCAGCAAAGGAGACACGACAAATATTTCATTTTACCTATTTTGATTCACACCAAAACAGAAGAATCAAAATAGATCTTGAACTAGAACTAGAGGTAATTCTATTTAAATTTGTTCATTTCTCTTCTTATTTTGAAAACAAAGAATCATTTCAATAGGTTTTTATTTTCACATTTGCTGTTTGCTAAATTGAGCATTTGATTGGTATGTTAATGGAATATGGGAATAATTTGATGAAACTTCATCTTCAATTTGATAAGTAAACTAAAATATTAGTTTGTTCTTCACTTTTTATGTTCCGACCTTCCCAATCTCAAGTAAATTAATATCCCATTAATTTTAATTCATGATTATTTTGAAGTTTATTTGTACCATTCCATTATTGGAAGCGATGGTGGACTGATATTACCTGATATTTGTATGACCCTGTTATTTTCTATCTAAATTTTAAGCATCCTTAATTGGATATGCCAAAGCTTCACCTTTACATCCTCTTGGCGGGGAAAATTGTCACGAGTATCCTCCCTCATGGACGTGTCTATGCTTACTTGTGAATGTAATATCATTATTTCTTTACCTTCTGCTCTTTTTCACCATGGGATTATATATCTAAAGGTGTTTGAAACTGTGTAAGAAAGTGATGGGTGTCGAATCCACCAAAAATAAAATTTAACCTGCTCTTCCAATTTAAACAAAGAAACTTGCAAATAGGGTAAGAAGAGTCGAGCCCAAGGGATTAGCCTTGCCCAAGGCTAACTAGAAACTGAAACAAAAACTGAAAATTTAAAGTAAACGGGGATTTTTGAAAACTGAAATATTAAGAACGAAATTATCATCAGAATAAAATAAAATTTTAAAATCAATGGGAAACAAGTTCAGTCAAAGGTAATTCTTGGTATGAAGTTCATTGGATTGATCATTGACTCTAAAATAACTCTTCAATTATTATTACAGACAGGTTATAGTTAGAAAGTACGATGATCCAACCAATTTTTCCTTAATCTTAAATTGCTAAGATACGATCTAATAGCAACCCCTAATCAACAAACAACCCTAAGTACGATGAAGGATTTAATTTGTCGACAGCATTAAAATCTAGAAAAACCCTGTCCTAACCAACAAAAACTACAAGAATTCATTTATGCTAGATTATGCATTCACTTAATATAACCCAAAAGCCTAGTTACAATCAAATTATATTAATTACTACTTATATCAATTCAATTAAACAATTACAGATTTAATCTCATTGATTAGCTATATGCATCCTATTAATTAATTAACTGGCCAAATCAATTAACTAACAACATACATTAAGGATATATTTTCCCAATAAGCCACAAAAAACACATAAATGCAATGTATTAATCAAAGAGAATTAAGGAACATTAAGATCTCACAATCATTAGAAACTTCAACCTTGAATCAACCTTTGACTGAAAAGTAGAACTTAGCCACACATGGCCATAAAAAAATGCTACTGTTCTTTAAGAAAATAAAACAATAATAAAAATGCAGCTAAGGGAGGCTGAAAAACAGAAATACCACTCCTGCTGTGCATACAAAAATTCATCCCCCTTTGCTGGTTCTGCTGTTCTTTTTATAACCAATTGCAGCCCCTCCTTTTTGAATACTTAATTAATTTCCAGCCCATCCGCTCCTTTATTGCTCTGTTGTTTACCTTCTTTTCAGCTTGTGCAACCCCCCTTTTCTTTAAATGATTAATTTTTAGCTCATCTTTTCTTGCACCCACTTGAAGGATTGAAAACTTGCTGATTGAAGTCCCACACCCATCATCTTGAGAATATTCTACCAGCCTTGTGAAGAATAAAGAAAAACTTTCTAATTAAAGCTCCAGCATGCCTATCATCTTTTGCCGCTAATATGGTGATGAGTTGGATAAAAATATACTGAAAATGCATGCCCATTTCTCTGACCAAAACGCAGCTCTTTTGTGCGTTTTTGTATAGTTCCCAAAACAGTATAAGTTCAACCAAAACGCAGCTCGTCAGGCCTTCCTCTGCAGTTAGGCTTGGGCAAGGCTAACTCCTGGGCAGCGTCAATAAATCATCCATCCAGCTTTGACCTCGACTTCAATGATTAAAACTTGATCAAATACATCATTTTCACTTCATTCAAGCCAAATTCAATCATTCCTAATCAAAAGAATAAAAACTAAATAAAATTTCACAATTAAGAACATTAATTACCAAATAAACACAAAATTAGGAACAAAAAATATGTTGGATTTGCTAGTTATCATCCACATCGAGAATCACCAGTCGAGGAACATAATCGAAACAAACAGAAGGAGGACAAAAACTTGATCTTCCAAAAAGAACGCCACCAGCCCGTCGCTGCTATTCCGCCGCACCGCCACGCTTCATCGGTCGATGACTGTTGCCGGCTCCATCATCATCGTTTGGCTTCGATTTGATCAGGATTTGATAGCAACAGAAGGATGGAAACGCGAAGAACAAGTAAATTGAAAAAAACAGAAAAAACTTTCGTTCGATCTAACCGGAGCTGTATCTCCGCCGCGTCATCAGGTCCAACCGGAGGTGAGCCGCGTTGGTCGAAGACCGTCGCCTGGCTCTCCATCAACGGCGGTCCGATTACACAGAAGGTTTCAAAAAATTGAAGAACACAATGTTGTTCTTCGAGTTCTTCAACAATCCTAATTTTTATTTTTTTTTAATTAATTTAATTTGATCAACAACAGATTCAATCAATAAGATTTTAGAACAGATTTAAAAACGGGAGTAACAACAGATTGAAACATCAAAAAAAATATATAGCACATAAATTAATTCTAAAATTAATCCAATAACGAAACAGACATATTAACACATAAACATGCCAAATCAATTGAGCTCATGCAATTGAAACAAAAACCTAGCAGGCTCTGATACCAATGAAGGAATTCATATAACAAATACATAAATAAATAGGGAATAAATATAAATACCTCTAGTATTGATGAACAAATTCCCATGAGCGGAAGCGGTTGCAGGATTTAGCAAGCTAGGTCGTCTATAGAATATTAAACCCTATAGCGCTATTTCACAATCTAAGAGCTCTAAAAGAGATGGAACAATTTGAGGAAGGGAGAGAATACTGAACGTAAATAATACGTACCCTAATCTCTTATTAGGTGGTATATATATAGGTATTGGATTAGGGTTACCCATTTAACCCAATAACCCATTACACTTAAACGGATCTACCAATGATCCATAAGTCATGGGCGGACTTTAATTAATTAACACTAAGTTAAATTAATTAATTCCAACATAATGTTATCAATTGATGAAGTTTGGATCTTCAGTTTGAAATTAAATTCTTGGAATAGAAAGGGTCCATTTCCTTTTACTGATTATATGATGGATAGTCATGATCGTGCATACTTCGCTAATGGTGCCTTGTACTAGTTATTGTATCAAAGAGTAGATGGAAGCAATTATAGAAAGGCGATTATGGGTTTTGATCTGGCTAATGAGACCTTTTATGAGGTCCCACAATAGGAGTACACTCCGTATATCCCTAGCTATTCCAATCTCAAAGTTTCAGAAGAAGGTTTCTTGGTTATCAACACCACAACCATTATATTTTCTGAAGACGACCACCGTCAAGAATTGACTGAGATTCATGTTAGAGAAAATAAAGAGGGTGGTTTTACTTGGAGGAAATTAGATGGTTTTTTCCAAAATCCATTGTTGGCCTATTCAAAGAAGGAAGAGAAAGTTTGGTTACATAAGCAATATGAGGGAGAAATTATTTGTTATGATCTCCAACACAAAAGTGAGAAAAAAGTACTTGATCTTCCTTTTTATCATCGTTTAGTGCTTTGTTGGGAAAGTCTTCAACCAGTGGGTGAGGGGAGTGCATTAGACGGTGATGTTTCTTGGAATTCTGAAGAGATAGAATACTTTTACCTTGCTTAGATTATATTGGGACAATGACATTTTTGGTGTATTTATAAAAAAATTTGATAAATTTGGTGTGTTATTTTACATAATTCCTATTTTCGTGTGTTTTTTTTCCAACGCGTCAATCCAAATAGCAAAATGGGCCATCGCGCTACTTGAAGTAGCGCATTGAAAAAATGTCAATGCCACGTGTTCATTCCACCACTTATAAATTAATGAATCCTTACAAATGGCCATTGTGCCACTTGAGTTGGCGCAATGGCCATTTTCCGATTTCACTTTTGCATGCAATTTTGCATGCACAAGCATACATGTTTCCCTTTTTTTAAAAAATTTTTTAAATAAATAAAAATATAAATTGTTTGTATTTAGTTCCGGTATTAATTTTAGAGGCTCGCAGTTTATAATTTGACTCTTTTTTGAAAATATCACATAAAATAAGTAGAATCGTTAAGTTTAAGAGTCTCAACGGTTCTATTTATGCAATGTGATATTTTGAAAATAAAGTCAAATATGTGAACTGCTACTCTCTAAAATTAATCTCGGAACTAAATACAAACAATCTATAATTTTATTTATTTAAAAAAATTTTAAAAAAATAAATATGCGAAATAAAATGCATGCAAAAGTGTAAAATGCGGATGTGTTTCTATTTATTTTTTTAAAATTTTTTAAAATAAATAAAATTATAGATTGTTTGTATTTAGTTCCGAAATTAATTTTAGAGGGTAGCAGTTCACAGATTTGACTCTATTTTGAAATTATCACATTGCATAAATAGAACCGTTGAGACTCTTAAACTTAACGGTTTTACTTATTTTATGTAATATTTTAAAAAAAAAAAGTCAAATTTATAAACTGTGAGCCTCTAAAATTAATATCAAAATTAAATACAAATAATTTATAATTTTATTTATTTAAATTTTTTTTTAAAAAAGAAGGAAATATGTATGCATGTGCATAAAAAATTGCATGCAAAAGTGAAATGGGAAAATGGCCATTGCGCCAACTCAAGTGTCACAATGGCCATTTGTAATCATTCTTCAATTTATGTTTGTTCATTGCGCTACTTCAACACGTGGCACTGATATTTTTTCAACGAAATTTAATGAAATTTCTGATTACATGTTTTTATTCTCTCAACTTTTATTTTTTTTGTGAAATACTTTATCGCTTCCTTGATAAAAAAAAAAAAAATTGTATTACTTGCTGAATTTAAAACATAGTCTCAAGTTTAACTGGAATTATACAGCTCCCAACATGCATATTTTCATCTTGAGATTCTAAGCACCCAAAACTGGAAGAATCCCAAATGGATTTTATACTACCTACATAACTAAATCGCTATCCTTAAGACTCAAATCTTGCATTGCAGAAATTATCACAGAAAATCAGTCGACTTTCGTTGGTGGGCATCAGATTTTAGACTGGTGTTGATAAGCAACGAGGTTTTTTTTTGTTTAACAGCAACAAAATATGGATAGAAGATATATGGATAGAATACATTGTGAATAAGTAAATCAAAAGCTATTAAAGCAAGATTGCCAAAGTAAGAGAGAACACAAACCCAACTGCTCATGAGATGGGAGAGTTGGGTAGAAGAAATATTACAAATAAAATCACAGCCACGCAGTGAATGGGTTGTTCCCTGTTAACACCTTCTTTTGCTAACTGGTTTGCAAGATTATTGCCTAACCTTGAAATCTTAGAGAAAGAGACATCGGGGATTGCGGAAAGGAATCTGTCTATTTTGTTGAACTCCAGGAAGTATTTCAACGGTCTACACAGTGAATTCATAACCCAAGCAGTGGCGCATTTGGAGTCCGATTCAGTCAAGAAATATAAAATCTCAAGCATTGCTCTTGAAACTAGAATTTGAGAAAGCCTTGCATTCCATCTCTTGGGATTATCTACTCGAGAAGTTATCCCTTATGAACTTCGTCACGAAATGGCCATCCAGCATCAAGGAGCGCATATCTTCATCTCTACTTTCAGTGTTGGTTGATGGATCTCCCACCGACAAGTTTGAACCAGTAAAAGGATTAAAACAGGGTTGCCCCTCTAACCTTTCTTCTTCATCATATGCACTGAAGGTCTATCCGCTCTTTCCAAAAAAGCTCTCGGGTTCTCACTCTTTAGCGGAACTATAGTTTTGCTGCCATATATCATATCATCTTTCCTCATGGCCTTGTTATGAGATCTAGCTTTTACATTGGCATGACAATTTTTCTAACAGCAAATTAATTTTTTTTTATTACTTTTTTAATGGAGGAACAATTTTTTTATACGTAGCTACAAGACAAATATTCAATCCATAATTTGGATTTTTTCCAATTTTTTTTTATTCACACAATAAATTGGGGGGTGTGAGGGAAATGGTTCCACAAATAAAAATAAATTGAAAAAGAGTCTCATTTGTAAAAAATGTTAACTTATAACAAAAAAAGACACTTAATAAATTAATATTACAAAACTAACAACATAACCCATATTAAGATTCA
>CATIWJ010338003.1:0-21518 GCA_949640765.1 Croton laevigatus | reverse complement strand
GGTAAGTTTCCCCGTGTTGAGTCAAATTAAGCCGCAGGCTCCACTCCTGGTGGTGCCCTTCCGTCAATTCCTTTAAGTTTCAGCCTTGCGACCATACTCCCCCCGGAACCCAAAGACTTTGATTTCTCATAAGGTGCCGGTGAAGCCCTAAAAGCAACATCCGTCGATCCCTGGTCGGCATCGTTTATGGTTGAGACTAGGGCGGTATCTGATCGTCTTCGAGCCCCTAACTTTCATTCTTGATTAATGAAAACATCCTTGACAAATGCTTTCGCAGTTGTTCGTCTTTCATATATCCAAGAATTTCACCTCTGACTATGAAATACGAATGCCCCTGACTGTCCCTGTTAATCATTACTTCGATCCGGAAGTCCAACAGAATAGGATCGAAATCCTATGATGTTATCCCATGCTAATGTATACAGAACGTAGGCTTACTTTGAGCACTCTAATTTCTTCAAAGTAACAGCGCCAAAGGCACGAACCGGCCAGTTAAGGCTAGGAGTGCATCACTGGCAGAAGGGACAAGCCGACCGGTGTACACCTGAAGGCGGACCGATCGACCCAACCCAAGGTCCAACTATGAGCTTTTTAACCGAAACAACTTAAATATATGCTATTGGAGCTGGAATTACTGCGGTTGCTGGCACCAGACTTTCCCTCCAATGGATCTTCGTTAAAGGATTTAGATTGTACTCATTCAAATTACTAGACTTGTAAGAGCCCGGTATTGTTATTTATTGTCACTACCTCCTCGTGTCAAGATTGGGTAATTTGGGGGTCTGCTGCCTTCCTTGGATGTGGTAGTCGTTTTTCAGCCTCCCTATCCGGAATCGAACCCTAATTCTCTGTCACACGTCACTACCATGGTAGGCCTCTATCCTACAATTGAAAGTTGATAGGGCAGAAATTTGAATGATGCGTCGCCGGCACAATGGCCTTGCGATCTGTCGAGTTATCATGAATCATCAGAGCAACGGGCAGAGCCTGTGTCGACCTTTATCTAATAAATGAATCCCTTCCAGAAGTCGGGGTTTGGTGCACGTATTAGCTCTAGAATTACTATGGTTATCCGAGTAGCGGGTACCATTAAACAAACTATAACTGATTTAATGAGCCATTTGCAGTTTCACAGTCTGAATTAGTTCATACTTACACATGCATGGCTTAATCTTTGAGACAAGCATATGACTACTGGCAGGATCAACCAGGTAGCATTCCTTTACGAAGCCGGCACTTGTTTGATGCCGCCACATGAGAATGTTGAGACATCGAGACGGGTGCAAACATCGTTCTTAGAAATTGTATATATGGACAAATAGAGGATGCTAATGCACCATCCGCCCATATAACGTTCTGTATCCGAAAGCACAAGCAGCAATACATGGGCCACAGCAGTCTAAGAGACAGCTTAGAACACATACGCTGCTACGTGGTTCACCCCTTACCCCATATAAGGAAAAAGGAAAAAACATTTAATAGAAATAGAATTCCACTATAATGGGTATGAAACACAGGAACTCATAATCGTTACCCTCAGGCCAAAATGCACTGGGGCAAGAAACAAAAAGGATTTGGGGTTGATAACTTATTGCACTAGCAAAGAGCCTGCCAACCTAAAAATCCAAAATACCACTCATACACCATCACGTGTATCAGACACAATCCCACTCGGACAAACAACAACCCGCTAAAGCCCAATGACCATAACAAACCGTCGAAACACCGGACGAGACCGTCACCTGTTCCGCTGTGTGCAACAATCGAAGGGACGAGACAATCGAAGGGGCGGGTGGAACCTAATGGACAAGAGCATAGAGCTAGAAGTCTCAGTCATTCGCTGGGGCCATCCGAGCCAGAATAAACTTCCCCCAAGCTACCTATAGCATGAATTGTCCGAGCATGATGCCTAGACAAAGCACGACGGCCGCAAGAGTCATGGTAACGCCGGCAAAGACACCTGTAGCAAGCATCCGAAACAATTGGCCCTTAGCAATATTTGCCCAAATACGTTAGCCAATGAGCACGGGGCTCGAAGTCTCAGTCGTTCACCGAGGCCATCCGAGCCAGCAGAAACTTTTCCCAAGCTACCTATAGCATGAATTGTCCGAGCATGATGCCTAGACAAAGCATGACGGCCGCAAGGGTCATGGTAACGCCGGCAAGGACACCCGTGGCAAGCATCCAAAACAACCACCAACCCACAATATAGGAATAATAAAAAGGGATTGCTTGATGAAAAAGGACTCTAATCCGAAGATATGCAAAATTACCATTTTGCCCCTACTTTTCAAACTTGTCAATATTATTCTTGTAATTTACTCAAAACTACGGAATGGAAACAATGACGATGATAGATTGATGTTCGCACACTAAATTCACCAAATTGAATTCTAAAATTTTGATGACATGCAAAGTTCTCTTGCACTCCTGCAAGAGATAAAGACACATTCGGTCTTTCCGGCGGGCATACTCAAGCCTTACTATAGAGTCCGCAATATGGGAGAGCTCTGAGGTTCTAGCCCGAGCTAGAGTGGAGTATGCAATGAGGATGGTGAAAACTTAGGTGGTGGAGAAGGGCACGGTGCATCTATTTAGGGCCAAGAGAACCTCTCTTTGGCCGTGGCCAACATGCCTGCTCGCCAACTTAACCTCCTTTTGTGGGTGTGTTAGGCAGGCTGCCAGCCAGCTGGCATACAAGCAGCCTGCCCAACCGCATGCCAGCTCGCAGCAGGCAGCCAGCACACAACGCACCTCGCCATCGCAGCCAGGCAGCCCGCAGTGCGCCTTGCCAGCATGCGAGAGAACCTCCCGCAGCGCGCCTCGCTAGCAGCGCCCAGCGCCTTGCTGGCACGCAGCCTGCCCAGCGCCCCATCCACGTCAGCACGCCCAGCAGTCTTGCCAAGGCCGGAGGAAAATCTCTTCTGCAAAAGTCCCACAACGCCAACACTTTTCTCACACTATCGTTTGCATGTACACTTAATATGATGTATGAGGAGGTTTTGAGGTGTTGGATCTGATGAAAAAATTCTCTAGGGTAGCGAAGTGGAAAAATAGCCAGCGTACACCTAGTGGCCTTGCCGGGGGCCGAGCAAAATCTCTCTAGCAAAAGTCCCACAATGCTAACACTTTTCCCGCACGATCTTTTGCATGCACACTTAATAAGATGTATGAGGAGGTTTGGAGGTGTTGAAGCCTAAAAGGATAAGAATTTCGATCTCCAAATGAAAAAGTAAGCTTTCTGCAATCTAAAACCTCTTGTATTACTTGTCACAAAAAGTTAACAATGTTAAAGTGGTGGCTAATGAGGGCTCTTTTGGTTGGCATGGGCAGTTTTCAGCAGCGATGAATCCTCAACTCAGCCAAGATACTAATTTCGATATTGACACTAATTTTGACATTGACAGACATAAATCTCACAACATTGTCTCGGACACACTTAACTGTAAGTAGAACGTAATGTTTATTAAAAAAAAATTAATTTCCTTCTTATGTTAAACTGCTTTTCTTGTCTATAGAATTTCTGACTGAAAAATTAGACCAACTAATTCTGATGATTCCTTGATGTTTGCATTTGCAGTGGCTGATGAAGAAAGGACAGATGTCACACACCCATCAACTCCAAATAATCAAACACCGTCTGTATTGGAAGAAGTAGAGCCATTAATAGAAAGTGAAAATCACCTGAAGCAAATTCTGCTAAAAAGCCAACTATTTCTCAACACAGCAGAGGCACTTTTCAAACTCAACATTCCTCTTACTATTCTTCACAGTGATAGTAATGACTGTCATGATCAAGAAAGTAAGCTTCTACTAGACTATGGGTATGAAATAATGAAAAGAAAAGGAAGAAGACAAGAACTCAGCAATCATCCATTCATGAAAATTTCCTTAACTTCATTGAAAATAAGATCACTTGATGAGTTGATCAAACACTTGCATAAAGATTTTCACAAGTTAAAATTCTATGGTAGAAATGAAAAGGCAGAGAATGTTGTAGAAGATTATCTACCAAGAACGCTTGAGATTGATGTATATTACAAGGAACCAGATGTGAATTATATGTGGGATTTTGGGTGACATGACATGGCATTTACTTCTCTTGAAAAAGATGATGTTACAAGAGATGTAGAGAGGCATGTGTTCAATGCTCTTCTTGATGAAATTACCAGAGATTTTCTACTAGTTTATGCTTAAATTGTATATAGTATATTTGGTTGTTTTTCCAAAAAAAATGCAAAACTAGAAACAAGAATTTTGTGTGTATTATATGGTTTTAATTCAAGTTGACCTGAATTGTATTGCTTAATTTTGTCACTCAATAGATTTTCATTTTTTGATTATGTATAAATTAAGTTGAAAGTAACTTAATAATTAGTTTTAATTTTAGAACAAAAGGAAATATTAAATTAAAAAAAAAACTAATATTATCATCATAAGAAATCTTTTGCAACCTTGAGTTAGTATGTTTGGTTGGGTTAAGTTTAACCTATAAGAAAAATTGATCATTTGCTCCCAAAGATGAAGAAATTCCCTAACTATTCCCTAACTATATGATTCTAGTTCCCTCTTCCATAGTGAAGCCTCTTGAAATATACTTCCCCAATCATAAGCGATAAGAAATGTATATTTAATCCACCTCCATGCAAATACACGGAGTTAGTGGGTGCGATTAAAATGCAACTTCACTTCTAACTTCCCCTTTATCTTCTTTTAAATCTCATTCCCCCTCAACTTATCTTCTAACTAAACACTTTAACTTTTATAGAAGTCTAATTTTCCCTCCAACTTACTCCAACCAAATTATGTCTTAAACCAAATATACCTAAAATTGTGTTCAGGAACGGGTTTTCCAATTAGATAGAATATTGTCAATACGTCAAATGCTATATTTTTAATCATAGGGTATGGTTATACTAAAACGGTTTTTTTTTTATAAATTTTCTATTCGGAAAAAAAAAATTATAAAGAAATAATATCATTACTTTTGCTATTTTTTGAAATGGTTAACAATTATACAGTATTCAAACATTTATTTTTAGAATATACAGTGTTCAAACAATTGAAAAAATGTTACTCATTAAATTGTAATATTTTTTTTTAAACTAACAAGACTAGCTGCCCAATAGGCTAGCCGCTCAACTCGTAATTTTTTCTATATAAGATATCACTTTTATTATATTATTATAAAAAGTTAAATACAGCTAAGAAATAATTTCTGTGTATAAACATTACATAAAAACCCATTATCAATACCCTTCCTAGCTAAATTGTGAGCCAACATATTACATGTCACATCCGGATTTTGAGATTCGAAATATGAAATATCCGAGCATGCAGAAAAAATTACTTAAATTAGTCCTGAAAGGCAAAAGATAGGGCTAAGAGAATAAAAGATGCAAAAATTTAAAATAACGGTTGTCGTGCCTGCGACATCACTATTGCACTCGCGACGACCTTGCTAAGGTTCGGCTCACTTTTAACCAACCAGTCGTACGCGTGACGAAGCCTTGGGATCTAAAATTATTATAAATATTGTACTCGGATTATTCGATGAGAAATAAATGGAAAATATATGGGAAAATTTTGAGAGTAAATAAATATGAAATATTAATATTAAATATATTTAATAGAGATAAATTAAGAAAGGGAATATGAGTAGATTATATTTATAAATTAACAGTGGAATCAAAGGATGAAATAAATATCAACGGAAATTATACTGGTAAATCAATAAGTAAACCTAGACTCGGGATTTATGATAAAGTAAGGTAATCATAATATTAATTTAATCAAAATTAAATGGGCAAATAATTGTGGTATTAGAGTTATAATAATTAGTAAATTGAGAAGTATAATAGTAAATGCCAGTAGTAGATATTTTGATTAAAATAATAATAAGAAAAATAAAAAAGAGAGTAGAAAGAAGACGGATGGGAGAAAATAATAAAATAATAATAGTAGAAATAATAATAATAACAATAATAATAAATTAATAGAAAACAGGTGATTTTAAATTGATTAAGAATTAGTAGCAGGTGGGTAGTGTCACAGTCCGAAAATTTATTCAGGGACTAAAATATAAATTTACCAGTAATTTTAGGATTTAGTGAAAATTTTTATAATAATAAGTTAATTAATAAATTTAAATATCCGATTGATATTCAGGATGTTGAAACAGACGTTCTAAGTATAATATTGTATTTTCCGACTCTGAGAATATTTTGGTAATTTTGATCCTCGAAAAATTTTAGGAGTAGAATTAGGTATTAAAAATATTAAATTTGAAATCTAGACTTCGATACGAGTGATTTAAGTATAAATTTTATAAAATTTCGTTACAGAAGAAATTTTCGATTTTTACCAACACCGATTAAATGCGGTGAAATCGTAAATCGAATCTAGCTCAGTGAAAATTTTATGTAAATTATTTAAATAATAAAGGACATTTTAGTCATTTTAATTTTAAGATATTTTTAAATAAATAAAAAAATATATAAAATAATATAATAATAAATATTAAATAAAAACTAATAATAAATAAAAATTTAAAAAAAAAAAAAAAGAAAGATGAGCACACGTATATTTGTCGGGGATATTGACAAAGGAAGAGGTTATGAAGAAAAAAAGAAGTGAATGAGAATAAAAGAGGGAAAGATTGAGATGGGATTTGTCGGAAAAAAAAAAAAGATTAAATTATTGAGGTGGGATGAATGGAAATCATTGAGTGGGTATAATGTGAGCAGAGGTGAAGGAAAGAAAAGAGAGTGAGTTTCTGCCATGACGTTGAAGACAAGAGAGGGAAAATTTTAATTAACCAACTTAGCATCTGTTCATTATCTTTAGAAAAAAAACCCAGAAATCACTTCCTGAGAGTCTAATGAACGAGTTAAGCGTTTGAAAAACCATGAACAGAGGCCAGAAACATATTTTCTAGCCGGGTCAGAGAGAGAATCCGAATACCCATAAAATACCCGAAATATTCAAACTATTATTTCTCAAAACTCAGTACTTTTTCGTCCGATCGATGGCCACAGGACGATTGGTCTTGGCAAGAGGAAGCGACCATTACCTCTTTTGCTCGACGTAGTCACCGGAAAATAGTGAAAAAGCCTCTGCAAATTCACAATGAACAGTAATAAAAATTCTGGTGGTGGGAGGAAGAAGACACGGCCTGATTCGGTGATTCGGTTCGGTTGAGGCGAGTTGATCTATGGTTTGGTTTGGTTCAACGTTCAAAACTCGCGCTAGGATTGCGTTTCGTTTAAAACGCTGTCGTTTTAAACGGCCAATTCCAGAACAGCACGCTAACTTTTTAAAAGCACGTGCGTGCTCCTAAAGTTTGATTAGTTATTCCGTTATGCCCTTCCGTTTTATATGTAAGTGACCCTAAACTTTATTTAACTCTTCAAATAGGTCCAACAGATTGAATAAATTAATAAATTGAGTTTTATTTTCAAATTAATTATTTTAGGGACCTAAATAAATTATAAAAATATTATAATTGACTATAAAATGTGGTAAAAATTATTAAATTGATTTATTTTGACAGAAAAATATTTAGAGACTAAGTTAATTAAAGATTTATTAATAAATGGACTTAATAATTATATTAGAATTTATGATTGGTTAATAAAATTAAAATTTGGACTAAATAAATTAAGTGTTAACTTAAAATTTATATTTTGGCAAAGAAATAATTAATTGGTCCTTAAATTAAGAAAAATTAATTAAGAATCCAATTATTTAATAATTGGACAACTAAATTTAAAAAGAGGATTAAATTATAAGTTAATAGAGGACATTAGACTCTTAATTGGAATGTTTATTGGACAATTACTCATGACTGAAATTTATTGATAGTGACTAGGATAAAGGACAGTCCGGAAAAATTAAGAAATAGGAACCCAAATGCAAGGAGACCGATGTTTGATACTTTAACTGTGAAAAATCTTTTAAATTTCATTATTTGCATGATTTTAAGTATTTTGCATATAAGAAGTTATTATTTATGGTAAATGTTGAGATTTATGATTTAATTTATCTTTATGATTTTTACTAAGAAGATAAAAATTATGGAAAAGTGATAATTTAGATTTTTACTGAATATACCAAAACCACCCAAGTAAACTTGGGAGAATTAATATTTACTATAAAATTATTTATTACTTAATAATAATAATAATATTATTATTTTTTTGTTTTTTTTGTTTTTGTTGTTTAATAAAAATGGTATTTTGACAAATCTATGATTTAAAATATTTGTTGCTTGAGGAAAATCATTTTTTACTTATTATTACTATTACTATTTTTATTAATATAATTATCATTATTATTATTATTATTTTAAGAAAAGGATATTTTGAAAGTATATATATATAAGTAATTAAACTAAAATTTTTTAAATAAATAAGTACAAATAATTACTTAAACATTTTCATAAATCAAGTTATTTTGAAATTATAAATGCTAGTATTATTTTTATTAAAATAAATAATTTTAAAAGAAAAATATAGTTATTATATTTTAAGAACCTATTTTGAGAAAAATACTATTATATACTTTAGTTTGGGAAAAATATTATTTTATTATTACAACACTATACTAAAGTTAATATTTATTCAAATTATGTTTCTACAAAAACTAAGTACATATTATCATTTTTTATTAAAAGTTATAATTTATTAATAATGATTATTTTAAAAGTAATTAAAGTAGATATAAGTAAATACAAGTATATAAGTATATTTTTGTTAAAGATATAATTTAAGATTTTGTTATTTGAAATGTAAATATAAGTATATAAATATATATAAACTAAGTTTCTAAATAAGTGTGTGATTTTATATTGTTATGATTATTTAAATAATAAATGTTGAAATAAATATGTTGATAGAAATATGATTTTGGAATGAATATATATATTTTTGAATATGTTGAATTGTGGATTGATTTATTATGTTAAAAACTATGGAATTTGAAAAATTGGAAATTATGTGAAAAATATTTTAAGCTCTACTAGGATTTAGTTAAACTGAACCAATGTACGGTTTGATCGATCATTCCTGGTGAATTATATGGCCATTATGTTTTACCGGTGACACAGGTTCGATCCCCGGCCCGGACAAGTTAAGTTTTTCGATGACACGGGTTTGATCCCAAGCTCGAACGAATTATGTTATGCCTTCGGGTGATTTAATGAGTTAATGTAGGTTTATCTAAATATCTGGTAGAGCTGATCAAGTAAGTTTTTTTTAATTACGCAATTTTATTTATTTGCTTTAAGAGTAATTTTTATTTAATGATTATTTTATTAAGTATTATTTAATATTCAAATTGTGTTTTTATTTTGTGCATGTGCAAATTTAAATTATTTTTATTTATCATTGCTAAAGTATCCACTGAGCGAAAGCGCTCAGCAAGTTTGGTTAATTCTAAACTTATAGGTCTCCGAAAGATGTGAAAGAAACAGGAACTGTCGAATAGCATGTGGGCTCGAACAACTTAGATTGGCATATACTGTGAAGTTGAAGTCAACGCATGCAAAGCTAGCCTAGAAGATAGAATAGAAGGGAAAAAAATGTACCCGTATTTTGTAATTGAATTAGATTATAATCTGTATACTATGTTCATATGTAATGTGATGTCCTTTAATTCAATTATTTATAATTGGATTAAGGGGCGTTACAAGTAGAGACTAAAGATAAGTAAAATAATATTTACAATAATACTTACAGAGTTGTAATAATTAATGGACTAGAGTTGTAACAATTAAAAGATGTTACATCTCGATCTATCGAGGACATATTGGAGTGGCAGAGTCATAATTTAAGAATAATATTTACAATTAATATAAAAATTTAAGTAATAAAAATATTAGAAATTTAAGTAAGAAAGATTAAATTGAAATTTGAAAGGAGATTCAGGGGACTAAATTGATATTGACCAACTAGGATCTAATTAATATAAAAGTGAAAGTGGAAGGATCTAAAACGAATTATGAAGGAAAGGTATTGTTCTGGCAGAAAACTAAGAAAAGGAAAAATACGTGTAGGATGTGTGAAGAGCAAAATGAAAGGTGGCAGGATAGCATGAAAATTTAGGGAATTGTGGACATCAAATCAACAAAAGAAAGTTTACCCATTTTCTGTTTTATTCTTCACAAGTGAAACGAAACAATAGTTAGAAAGATAGACATTAGGAAGCATCATGGTATGAAAAGGGGAAAATTAGGGTTCTTGGTGGGAGGTTGAAGATGAAGTGAGAAAAGGTGAAAAATGATACTTTAAGCATAAATAAGCATAGATTTCATTCTAGTTAGCCCAAATTAACCATGTAAGCTTAGGGATTTCTTACCTAGGGTTATTATTGATTATGTAAGGATGCTAAATGTGTAGGAAACCAAGAGGAAAGGTCAAAGGAAGATCATTAAAAAGCTAAAGGAAGCTAAAAACAAGGTTTGGTACCTTAACTTATGAAAAATTCCAATTTCTCTTATTTTTCTTGTTATGGCCGAATGGCCTAGCTCATATGATGCCATGATTTTGTGTTTATGATGTGTATAAATATATTTCAAGTTGCCAAAATATCATTTAGGTGGTCAAAAGATTCATCTGAAACCAAACATATAAAGTAGTCTTAAATAAGCATAAACTTTGATGAATTTTCATAAATTATCTAAATTGAATTTTGATGCAAGGTTTTCTCCTACCTTCCTAATACATTGAAATATGTTTAAAAACAATTTTTATAAGAAAAAAAATGCACTTCCCTCTTGGTGCAATTGGTATGGGCCGAATGGTCCTCTAATGAAAACCAAAAATTGTCAATTTTACACTATATGGATTTCAATGTCAAAACTTCTAAATCTTTAATCTATATTGTATGAGTGACCTATGGACACTTAAAGGGAAGTATATGACACAATTTGGGTGCCTAAGGGAACCTTGATTGGGTCATAAGCTATCTCTTTCAAGTTGTCTAAGTTCACCAAATTACTATTCATTTTGCAAAACACTATTTATTTGGTATTTTGGGTTACTATTCATTTGGTAAAATTTCAAAGTATACCTAAAGTATTGTTATATGGTAACTAAATGACTTATTCAAGTACGGACATGTGAATTATATGCGATGAAAGTATAAAGCTCTACTTGGTTTGAGTCGAACTAGGTGATAAGGGTATGATGCGTCATATAATATTGTTAAAGCGGTCCACAGATTATTGTTAGTGTTATTATTATTGTATGGATTGGCGCCACTTATGGATAAGGTCGGAGTGATGCAAGTCACCCGACAGCTATTGTTTATCTGATGTGGAAACTATTCAGTGGTTTCAGTACCACAGTATTGTGATTATTGAATACATTACCATTATTGGATTGGATTGTATTGTATTGCCTTATCCCAAGTTCAGCTAGTAACCAGTAGAGCGCTATAACTAAATTACTGAACTGATAAATGTTTTCATCTATTACATACATCACATGTTCCGTTTCAAAAACAACTATAAACTAAGATTTATTGTAAATTTTATATACCTTATCGCTTTTGCTTAAATTGTTTATTTACTTTTATAAGTTAAGGTACCCACTGGGCATTAGTGCTCAGCGAGTTATTTTCTGTAACTCGTAGGTTAGCAGATAAAGATATAGTAGATTCCAGTACCAGATCAAAGGCAGTCTACGCAGCGTATAAGGTCTCTTTACTTTTGTAACAAGGTATTAGTAGTGGCATGTATATAAATGATAATAGTACTCCTAGATAAATATTAGGATGTCATATACCTTAGTAACTTTTAATTATGTGATTTGAACTGAGTTGTTACCAAATGTTATAGAAGTGCTTATTTTTGTTTGATTTGAGGAGTGAGGGTATAAGGACGTTTGCCGAAGTGTTTGTAGACTTTTTATTTGCAGAATCCCAGTGAATAGTCACAGGGACTGCTCGATCGGTCACTATTACTATTTACGAACTGTCCGTTCCTAGGCGGAACTCTGGCGAAATTTTCGTAAAAATATAGTAAAAATTTGGTTAAGTATTTTATAAAACCCGTTGGTAAAACATATGCCCACCTAATAAATTAGTACATAAACGAATATCACAGCTCCAATACCAGAACGTAGCGCTCCTTCGGGGTCTCCAACAAGGCCTAGAAGGGGTGTTACAAACTAAAACTTTCCAATTTATGTTATGATTATTTGCTTGAGGATAAGTAAAGTATTAAGTGTGAGGTGTTTGTTTAGTTCATTTTTTTGGTAGTTTTCCTTTGTCAATTATATTTGATTATTAGTTATTGTTTATGTGTTTTAGGATGTTTTAATCTCTTTTGTTAGTATTTTTAGTGTTTTAGTAATTCTAAAGGTAATTAGCATGAGAATAAGGAAATTAGAGCTTAAGACATATTATTTGGTGAAAAATCAAGCTAAGTAGATCCACACAAGCAAGTCCACGACCGTGTGGATTTTGAACGATGTTGGGTCAGGTTTTTAACTTAAGAATTTAAACCGCATAGAGAAGCCCATTTTGGAAGAGACAGCCTGACCCCCAAAAGAAAGAATTATACAAGCAATCACATAGGTTCAGGGGTAAAAATGGAATAGAACGTGGTGGAAAAGTGCAGCCTCTAACAGGGATTGAGATTTGTCAATGTGGGTGGTATTATCATATTTTGTTAACGAGAAAAACAGCTCAAACAGGGGCATTATCATCATTCATGGTGGTCATGGAGAATGAGGAAAAGGTCTATCTTGTCTGCACATTCACTATATATACTCCATCCATAATTAAGCAAAAAAGGGGGGGAGGATGATCCGAAAGGACATCTGGAATCCATACACATCCATCATCCATAATTTGTCCATAGTACAGAAAACACATCATCCATTCATCATCATTCATCCATCAATTGCAGAAGGACGTTTCAGATTTAGAGAGAGAGCTTGAGACAGAGTTAGTTCAGCAGATTTCCATTGGGTTCACTCCATCTCAGTTGAGACAAGAGATTGTTCAACCAGAAGGAGATTGTAACTTTGGGTTTGCATTTACACTGTTTCTTTCTAATTCCAATATGTTTTTATCGTGCTTTTGTGTAAATATAAACTAATTTTACTCTAGTCTAGGGATTGTATATATTCTGCTATAGTTGTGTGAATTTCAATGTCCCCTTTGATTTTATGTCTTTATCTTAATTGAATGCAATTACTTCTTCAAATCATTGCTTGATCACAAATTATTTGACTTAGGTGTTAGATGAAGGACTAAGAAGTGAAGTCTAATACTGGAATAATTTAATTAAGAAATTAGGCGAATTAGGAATATAAGCCTAAGTTTAAAGAATAAAATAACCTGCGAAGAGATTAGTTGTGTGAGAATTATGAATGCGGTCGCTAGTAACCTCAATCAACTAATTGATTTGTTTGTTATTTGTTCTTCAATTAAAAATCAATTGGGAATTTAGAGTTCATTTTGATTAGTAGAAGAGATACAACCCTAGACACTCTTTATAATTTGATAACCAAATCTGCATAATTACTTCACTAATTTTCCGTTTTAAGTTCAAGCCTTTAACCTGAATTCTTGCTTTCCATCACTAAATTTTTGTTACAAAGTTGCTGTTACTCAAATTTTACTATTTTCTTTTAGTATCATTTGTAAAACATCTTAGATAATACCAATTTCAACCTCTTGAGGGACGACCTTGGGGTGTTCACCATTGTTACTACAATAAGCCGTGCACTTGTGAGTTTGCTTAAAAGTAGTACTAATTTGGGCGCAACAGATATTGATAAAAAATATAAATGTGAAATTTGTGTTGAGACAAAATTAACTAGATCTTCTTTTCATTCTATTGAAACAAATTCAAAACCACTTGATCCTATACATACAGATACTTGTGACTTGAAATTTATTTAATCTAAGAGAGGAAATAAATATTTTATTACCTTCATAGATGATAGCACAAAATATTGTTATGTATATTTGCTTAAAAGCAAAGATGGGGCTTCAAATAAATTTGTTCTCTTTAAGCAAGAAGCAGAAAACCAGCTTAATAAGAAAATTAAGGTGGTAAGAAGTGATTGTGGTGGTGAATACATTGCACCATTTGGTGAGTATTGCTCCCAACATGGTATCATTCACGAAGTAACATCACCATATTCTCCTCAATCAAACGGTGTAGCTGAGTGTAAAAATCGCACGTTAAAAGAAATGATGAATGCAATGCTATCCAGTTCTTGGTTGCCATAGAACATGTGGGGGGAAGTTGTTTTGTCAGCCAATTATCTTTTAAATAAAGTACCTTGTAAAAAACAAGACAAGAATATTTATGAATTATAAAAGGTAAAAAAACTTCCTATAATTACCTAAAAGTGTGGAGGGGTGTCTTGCAAAGGTAATGGCCCTATTACCAAAGAGAATGAAGATTGGTTTGCCCATGCAAATTAAAAGGCACTGGATCAGGATCCAAACGGTCTCATAAGACCTTTGAAGATGAAAATAGTCATTAACCAGATATTGAAAATTTTAAAGATCTTCAACAAGTGGTTGAAGAGAATCCTCAATCAGAGGATGATACAGAGTTAGAGGTAGATCCTAGAAGAAGCAAAAGGGCAAGGGTAGAGAAATCTTTTGGACCAAATTTTCTAACCTATATGCTAGAGGTAAAACCTCAAACTTACAGAGAAGCTGTAAGTTCAACGAAAAGTCCTTTATGGAAAAAAGCCATAAGGAGTGAACTTGATTCTATCATGCAGAACCATACTTGGGAATTAATGGATTTCCCTCCAGAAACCAAACCACTTAGTTCTAAGTGGATTTTCAAATAGAAAATGAAGGCAGATGGAACATTTGATAAGTATAAGGCTAGACTGGTTATAAAAGGATATAAGCAGAAGGAAGGCCTTAACAACTACTACTTTGATACTTATTCTCCTATATCGAGAATAACCTCCATTAGGATAATACTTGCAATTGCCGTGTTGCAAAATCTTGAAGTGCATCAAATGGATGTAAAGACAACTTTTCTGAATAGAGATCTTGAAAAAGAAATCTACATGGAACAACTAAAAGGTTATGTAGCTCCAGGTCAAGGAAAGAAAAGTGTGTAAATTGTTGAAGTCTTTATAGGGTTTAAAGCAAGCACCAACACAATGGCATAAGAAATTTGATGATGCTATGATAACTAGCAGTTATCAGATCAACGAGTGTGACAAATGTATTTATGTAAAAACTACAGATATAGGATATGTTATCATGTGTTTGTATGTTGATGATATACTCATTGTGGGAAGCAATGAGAAAATGGTAAAAAGTACCAAGGACATGTTGAATTCTAATTTCAGGCATTCGAATTAAACGTTCACCTGATGATCTCATTTTATCTCAGTCATAGTATGTGGATAAAATACTTGATAAGTTTAACAAGGGTGATTCTAGTGTAGCCATAACTCCGTTAGACATTAGTCAGTATTTGTCCAAAAATAAAGGTGAAGGCATAAACCAAGTGGAATATGCGAGAGTGATATGCAGTCTAATATACCTTTCAAGTTGTACAAGACCTAATATTGCTTTCATAGAAAGCAATTTAAGCAGGTATACCAGTAATCTAGGGGAGATTCACTGAAGGACTATCGTAAGAATATTGAGGTATTTGAGATATACCTGTAATTATGGACTGCACTATACAAGAGATCCTACAGTGGTGGAAAGATACTTTGATGCCAGCTGGATTGTTGACATTAAAAACTCCAAAGGAACAAGTGGATACCTGTTCACTTTAGGAGGGGGATCTGTGTCTTGGAAATCCTCAAGACATACTATCATAACCAGATCCACCATAGGAGCTGAGTTTGTAGCTTTGGATAAAGCTAGGGAAGAAGATGAATGGCTTCAAAATTTCTAGAAGGATATTCCCGAATGGCCAAAGCCTGTGTCTGCTATTTGTATTCACTGCGACAATCAAGCATCGATTAAGAGAGCACAAAACGTTATGTACAACGGTAAGTCGAGACACATGCGTTGTCGACATAACACCATTAGACAATTGATCTCAACAGGAGTTATCTCTATTGACTTTGTAGGGTCAAAGGATAACACTGCGTATCCACTAATCAAAGGTTTAAATTGAGATCAGGTTGTTAAGGCATCGAAAGGAATGGGACTGAAGCCCATGAATATTTAAAGACCTATATGAAAGAAAATCCAACCTTGTTGACTGGAGATCCCAAGATCTAAGTTCAATGGGACAACCTAATTGCATAAACCTTATTAGTCACTGTGGGGTTTAACCCCATGTCTATTCTTATGATGTAAACAGTGATAAAAAGTGAAAAGGTTAAGCTATGCTTTTAATGACTCTTTGTGCATCAAGGATTAAGCAAAAGAGGCCACCTATGTAAGAGTGAAGTGAGGTCGCTTCAAAGGAGGCTAATGGGGCTTAGCTCTCTGAAACTTTCGCAGAACCAGGTGATGTCCATGACCATAACGGACATAACCATGAGAACCAAAAGCCGTGTTATGTTGATATTTGTGTGAGGTATATCATCATTTACACAAACAGTAGAATAGTTTAAGGACATCGCATCTATTAGTCAGCCAGTAAAGTAAATATACTTGCTCAAGGGAAGGTTCAAAGGTTGAAACCTACCTATCCTATGTAAATATTGACTGTAGATTCTTATTGCCACTTTGAATTTTGAAAAATTCAGTTTTGTTTTCAATTTTCATTCATGTGGGGAATTGTTGGATGTATGACATTAAATAAGTGACTAATTGTCAATTTTGAGCGCAATAATTTATCGAAAAATTACGATTTGAATAACATGAAATGTGTCATCATATTCTACTCTGACTATATATTATATGCTCAAAACGAATTAAAGGTGAGTGAGAAATTAAAGCTCAAAATGAGCTTGGAGCAAAGAATGTGAGACTCGAATGCCGGACCGAATTGAGCTACTGTGGCCTCGCCATTTTTAATTCTGCCAATGATTGCTAACGTTTTTTAATTAAAAATTGTGTTAAGTTTTGCAGTTTTTTGTATTAAAATGAATTTAAATTCTCAAAACGTTGAGAATTTAAATGCCATTTAAATGCCAAGTTGAATTCACTTCAATGCCATTTATTCTCTGTCATAATGCTAATTAAATCTCCTGCTGCGTCCTTGCACTATAAATTCATGCAAGTTCTTTTGTTTCTACTCTTGAAAAAAAAGACAAGCTTTTGCATTTTCTTTCCTGCCGCATTCAAACTCGTCAATTATTATTATTTTTTCTTCTTCTAATTCTTAAGTTCCGGCAATACTGCTCTACACACGGTTGAGTTCACTTACGTAACCGTTATATCCTGGAAGACGATTGTCATATGCAAACAAATTTCATCTTAAGGAAACTGTTCGTATAGGCCTCGATTTTTATACCTCTCTTTCTTCCTTGTTAAGGTTTAATCTTAATTTATTATTTATATTCAATTTAAACTGTAATATTTTTTTTTATTTACAATTTCTGGTTAATAAATTTCATATTTCTTCTATTCGTACTAACGGATCAAACAGTTACTACAAAATTTGTTAATATGTAATTACATATCAAATGTTATATAAAAATGATAAAGAAATATATTTTTAAATATTAAAAATTAAGAATTAATTCTAGAAGCTTCATATTTTTTGGGTTCATACAAAATTTCAAATGCCACTTAATAGTATCTCTGAACATTTCTCATAATACTACAACATTCTAAAGTTAAAATTTCAAGGTAATTATTTTAGTGCATAAAATTTTATATGTAAGGTAATTAATTATTAAGAACTTGCTAGTATTGTTGCAAGATCATAATTTAAATCCTTCTTATATAGTAATTATTAATAACTAACTTATGTTTGGTTAAAAAAATAATAATAACTGACTTATACTTATCGAAGAATCATGATTTAATTCAAAATATTAAAAAAAATTACATAACTATAATTCGAAATAATGTAAAAATAGCTATTGTGTTGGTACACGACTAGTTCCAGTTAAAACATAACTCATCTTCTCTACCATTGCCAAAACCATCACCATAGCAGTCACCGCCTCCAACCACAGCATCCATCAAAACAAAATCCATCACCACCGCCAAACCCATCACTATTGCTGCCCAAGGTAAAAATTTGACCAGTGTTCGTCAAATTTTTGACCAATGTTAATTTTAAATTTGTTGTTTTAAAATTGAAGATACGGTTAGTAATATTCAAATGATGTAGAATGTTATTAATTTTATATGTGTTTTTAATCCTAGGAGCTGTAATGTAACACCCCTTATAGGCTTATCGAAATAAATCTATAAAAGGGTTACACGTGTCTTTGAACGGTATACAGAATATTACCTTAGAAAAATTTTCTATTTATGACTCTGTTGCTCGTACTAACTTTTGATTTTTCTTCCTCAGCATGTGCCATACTACGCACTTGTTGTTCGAGTTCTCTTGGAGACTTTTTCGAAAACCTATAAATTTAGCAAACACTAAACTTGTTGAGCTATGAGCTCAATGAGTACTTTACTTTAATATGATAAATTCACACATCCATTTCACATGTGCATGAATAACAATCAATAACAGCACAACATCACGGCAGTATAATACACAGCATACGCACTTAATAAGGTAAGCACCAAACCTATTCTAATTTCTGCATTTGCCAGCTTGTCTTGATATTCGAGTTCTCGTCCCATTTAGATTTCCTCCTGTTGTTTAATTCAACCAAATATTGATTAATTTTCCCCAACTTATTGGCTGCTTAATTTCTTACGATTTATTTATTTCTCTTTTCTTTATTTACCCTTCTATTACTTATTCCAAGTATAGTCATTTACTTATTTAGCCTTATAATTTTATTTACTTTGAAACATTTATACCTAAAATTACGTATATTTAATATCGAATTCTATTTACATTTTCACTTTAATATTCTAATTCGTAATTTCTCCCAATCAAGTTTCAAGAATTTTTTTTCCACCTCAAAATATTAACTTAACACTTCATCATATAATTCCACATAGCGTCCTCTAAAAACCTTCTTCTAATTTTATTATCTATAATTCATAATTAATATTAACTTGCCACGTGCTTAATCATACTAAAATCATTTACTAAATATTTATGCCTTTTTAATCTTACTAAATTTCCTAATCAAACAATTATTCGTGCTCATAAAATATATTAATTACATACATACACGCCAACAATATTATCCTAAATTTTACTATCATAATTCGTAATCAATATTACTCCTTAGTACATATTATTCATTTAAAGCGTACTCATTTTATCATTTTATATTAAATATTCCTTAATTCATTTATTTCTCCAATTGAACAGTTATTCAATACCGATAAAATATTTTAGGACATATTAAATCTTTATTAAATTTATATAAAATGCCATTATAATTAAATAATACCCCTACCTAATTATTCTTTGTAAAATATATTTAATTCCTTATTTAAAATAGTCTGAAGGACATAAATAAAAGAAAATATAAGTCTAGGGCCTTATATATAATTAATCAGGAGTCTTTCTGAACACGGAAAACAAGTTCTAGGACCAAAATACAATTATGCAAAACTTCGGTGCCACGCGTGTGATTCTCCAAAAATACCAAAACGCCGCCGTTTTATGAAACTCCAAAACGACGCCGTTTCTGGTCATCTTCCTCACCCGCAACTCTGCAAACGGGTTACCAGAACTGACCCGTTTCCGGCCGGTACCCGACGATTCTAACCACCGCAGCTTGCAAGCCTTATATCGATCTCATTCTCTCGTCGCTGGCCGTCGTTTGGTGGCTATGACCTGGCCGATCAACGTCCGACAACGATAAAACGCCGATTTGAATTTTAAGCCGACCCATCACCTTCTTCTTCGACCCGATTGTAACTCTATGTTCCGGCAACCTTTCTCAACTTTTTTTTTTGTGCCTAACACGATCACTGGATTGCCAGAAGGTGGGTGGGCTTCTTGGTTTCTGGTGATAAGGTCTAGATAATAAAAGTCATATTAAGTTTTCACTTTCAGTTTCTACTTCCTTTTTCCCTGCTCTGTTTTCATTTTTCTTTTGTTTAAATTCTTTTTCTTTCTTCACTTCTTCGTTGCTTTTTGTTAAAAACTTAACTTAAAATCATAAAATCAAAGCTTGAAATGGATGGTTATCTTAGTTTTCTTCTTCTTCTTCTTCTTTCTCTTCCCTTGGCCGAACCTCTCTTATGGAAAATGGGAGTTTTTTATTCATTTATTTGTCTTAAAACGCCTTTTATATGTTAGAAAATTAATTTAGTTTTAATTTATTTTTTTCTTGATTTTGGTTGGTTAGTAAAGCTTAGTCATCATTTTGATTGGCTAGAAATTAACCAACACCACATCAATTATTTTTTTATGTCTTAAGTGGTGCTTAGAATTATACAAAATGTCCATTAACCTCCTCTTTGATAAAAGACCAAAATACCCTTAGAAAAAAAACCCGATATATCTTCCAAACCGCGCGTTTTCTGAAAATTCTGTGACACTCCGTTGCGACCAGTTAACTCCCGATATTTCATATTTGACATCATTTTTGGGTAGTATCAAGATCCTACGCAACTTTTTATAAAATTACGCTTAGGTCCCTAACACCTCCTCTAGAGCTCGTAGAGCCCCATTGAGCTCCTTTGGCCTATCTTTGACTTCGGACGCGCTGGTTGCCTTTCTAGAACCTTTATTTATCATACATCTTCCATTATTTTACATTATTTACAGTCTCCTCGCAGAGTTTTCCAGACCGACGCCCGACCTCGGTGCCCCGTTAGGTCCCGGGTCGCGCGTGTACTTAGCACTTGCATAGAATTCCTGAAAAACGGACGTTACATTTCCTCCCCACTAAATTTTAAGCTTCGCCTCGAAGCTTGACTGGATACAAATAGATAAGGGTATTGCTCCCTCATTGTGTCAGTTTCCCATGTTGCTTCCTCTACCTTATGGTTTCTCCAAAGAACTTTTACCAGTGGAATTTCTTTATTTATAAGCACTTTGGTCTCACGGGCTAAGATTTTCACTGGTTTTTCCTTGTATGTCAAATCTGGCTCAACTTCCACTTCTTGGGCTTCAAGGATATGAGAAGGGTCCGGATGATACCTTTTTAACATGGAAACGTGAAAAACATTATATATTCTGTCTAATTCTGGTGGTAAGGCTAGTTTATAGGCTACCGGACCAATTCGTTCAATCACTTCGTATGGTCCGATATACCTTAGACTTAGTTTGCCTTTTTCTCTAAACCTTAACACTTTTTTCTGTTGGTCCCTTGGCAACTAAGAGGGGAGGCGAATTAGTGGCCTTTTAAAATTCTTAAGCAGAAATTTGGTGGTATGAAAAGAAAGGATTTATAGTGGTTCGGCTATAATCTCGAGCCTACGTCCACTTCTCCAATCCTAGAAAGGAATTGGGTTCCACTAAGCACCAATGGCAATTACAAGAGAGGTTTTGCAAGTTCACCTCAAAACTTAGT
>CATIWJ010337928.1:0-16920 GCA_949640765.1 Croton laevigatus | reverse complement strand
GAATTGAAAAAATTGGAGGTAGTACATCATTCCATTTTCTGTCCCTGTTATTTTCACACACAATGCATCAAGGACACATGAACTTACTTATAGTGCATATCTCTACTACAATGTCCGTATTTTGTAAACGAGTCCAACTCTTGCAAATTACTGAAGACTCGACTCGACCAAAACTTGGATCGAAAAATTAAATAAGCTGAGTAGAGCTCTGTTTGGCACGTTCGCAATTGCAATGGTATTTCTTGGATGCTCTATTTTATTCTGATGGACCCATACGTCCCAAATGTGCCGGTTGCACCTGGTCGATTCACTTTAGGCCTCAACTATGGAGCCATTTTAGGCTGACTAACGCAACTTGTCTTTCTAGTGGTTTTTGAATATTATTATGGGCTAAAGCAAGTCGATATCTCAAATCATTTGGGCTTTTCTTGTGAATCCCATCCATATTTTAAGTGAAGCCCAATCTAATTTTTGCATTGCATTCGGGCCAGATTACATTCATAGCCATGTGCAAGGTGTTGATGAACTTGGAAGATGAACTAGAAATGGAAACATTGCACAAGGACATAACTTTTGTATGTGAAGCCATGCTTGCATTCCCTTTAAGGTTTCCCTGCACAAGATTCTACAAAGGGCTCAAGGTAATTGTCATAACCCAAATCTTTTTTTTTCATCACAAAATAGATTGATTAAGGAAGTATTTGATAGACGATTTTATTATGTACCTAAATAGACTGACATATTTATGAAACTAATAGATAAATTTTAAATAGTTGACATATTCATATAAGCTAACTGATAAATAACTTATATATATATATATATATATATATATATAAGATCAATGTGTGAGTGAACGAAAGAAGAAACGCGAGATTTTAATTGGGTTATAACTATTGCAGGCTAGGAAAAGAATCATATGCACATTAGAAAATATAATGACACAAAGAAGGAAAAAATCGTCATCATCTCATACCAATCAACAAGATTTTCTGCAACATCTTTTGGATGGTGAAGTAGTCTCTAAGCTTACAGATTCAGAGATCAAGGATAATATATTAACCATGATCATTGCAGGTTAATTACATGTTGCTCTCTCTCTTAATCTATTTGATTTTAAATTTATATAAGCATTTTAAGATAATTAATTAAGTATATGCAGGTCAAGATACAACAGCAAGTGCTATTACATGGATGGTCAAATATCTTGGAGAAAATCAAAATGTTTTGGACCAACTTTATGTAAGTGTTAATGATTAATTACTATATTTTAATTTCCACCATAATCCAGTTTTAATTATTAATCCTTGGTTGGAGCAGGCTGAGCAATTTCAAATTGCGGAGAAAATTTCCAAAAGGTCGTTTGTCGCATTAGAAGATTTTAATGATATGCCATTTGCTTCTAAGGTGAATAAATATATTATAGATAGACCACATTTTCTTTTTAAAGTTAATTTTGGTCTATTGAATTTTGGAAATTAACAAAAAAAATATGAATGCTAATGGGCAGGTAATCAAAGAATCCCTAAGGATGGCATCTATAGTTCCTTGGTTTCCAAGATTAGCCCTTCAAGATTGTGAAATTGAAGGTTTTTTCATTATACCCTAATTACGAATATTTTCTTGTCAATTAGTATAGATTTTGATTGTTTTCCATTTTAAACATTACTATTTTCTGTTTAACTACAGGGTTTAAGATAAAGAAAGGGTGGAATATCAACATTGACGTTAGGTCAATACACCTTGATGGTATTCTATATAGAGAACCCAATAGGTTCAATCCTTCAAGATTTGATGTAAGCTAATCACATGTAAATTTTGATGTTAATTAATAGTTAATACAAGTAATTAACGTGTTAATTTTGTTTTTTTTTTTTATAGGATGAGTGCAAGCCATATAGCTTCTTAGGATTTGGAATGGGTGGAAGGACATGCCTAGGAATCAACATGGCTAAGGCCATGATGCTTGTCTTCCTCCATCGTCTTGTCACCACATACAAGTGAGTAATTTTCTTCTTAGTCATATACTTGGATTATATATATATACACAATTAATTTTCGGTAAAACTAACTGTGTCAATAACTTTACCTATTTAAACAGTGGTTATAAACAAAGGCGGGTGAGGCCAGGCTCCACCAATTTTTTCATTTTTTTAATTTTTCCATGTAAAATTGGAAAAAAAAAATTTCTTATTAGCCAACTCCACTACAGTTTTTTTTTTTTAATTAGCAGGCCCTACCAATTTTATTTTTCTGGGTCTGTCTCTGGTTATAAAGGCTAAAACTTAATAAATTTTTATAAAATGTTGTTTAACCAACTAAAAATTCATAACTTTAAGAATTTTAATTCATCAAAATGCTTAAAGTTCAAAAATGTTATTGCAAAACATAATTATATATTACATTCATTTTGAGTATTAAGTCAAAATTATTTAATCGTTGCAGGTGGAAAGTAATAAATTCAGACTCAAGTACTGAGAAATGGGCACTATTCTCAAGATTAAAAACTGGTTGTCCCATACAAGTCACACGTATGGATATGAGCTTATAATAAAATTTGAATTAATATAATTTTAATAAAATTTGAGTTTGAATTCTGATAATATTTCTTAGTATTGGATAATTTTGGTATGTTGAAATTTGTCAAAGAGAGAAAGGAAAGAAAGCTTTGTGTGAATGTAGGCGTAGATAGTGTGGAATTCAGTGGTTAAAGTGAGGATTAGGCAGGCTTTTACCTAATCTTATCAATTTATGTTGTATTCTAGTCTAAATAATTGTTTCTGCATACGTTAGACAAGTGAAAAACAAACACAAAGATTATAAAAGCAACTAGTTTGCTGTAATTCTTCTATTGAACTAAATAAAAATTTATATCCAAACATGATTAATGGGACATTTATAAACAAAATCAATAAAACTGGACTTTTGACCACAGATCATGAATTAAAATTTCTAGTTTGCCAAATTTCGATGAATTCAAACATTTGATTTTGGGTCAATTCAAAAACGACTGGTTCACAATTAAAGGCAACACCCCTTATCAATCTTCAGGGCCAAAGGACAAAAATATCGCTTCATCACATTTTCACACTACAATATTAAGTAGCCCTTGATCTGTAGGTACTGTCCTATAGATTTTTTATTTATACAAAATTTCCAACCATACCATGACTTCCAAACAACATTAAAACCTACATTATTACATTATATAAAAATAATATTTTTTTTCTCTACATGGACATTGTATAACAATAATTAGGTGGTGGACTGACCTTTATTTCAACCATGCCAAAAATTTTGGAATTTAGATACTAAAATGAAAAATTTTTTTAATAAGTTTTTGCAATTATAAGCTTTTGTTAGGTTCCTAATCCACATTGCCTAATAATATACAACTGTGGGTGGTCTTTGTTTTGTTCCCTACTGCTCTCACACACACACGAATGCTACTTCTTCTTTTTGTTATTTTATTTTATATATTCCCTTTTGGACCAACCAACAATTGCTTTGTTATTAAGTAATTAACTAATTATATTTCCACCTACTTGCTATACTTTTTAAATTATGTTTTTCTTAAAACATCAAAATATGTAATGTAATTAAATATAAACAACTAAAATTATTCTACCAACATCTTCACCAAAATTATCTATTTCTAAGAAAAATAATAATAAGACGGTTAAAAAAAATTATGGTGAATAATATAAAAATATATTTTCACTTGAATGACCAAATTATGATTAATTTGTGAAGAAAAAAATTATAAACCCATACGTAGAATAATTTGTTTTTATTCATCGTTATCAAATAGATATTTTGTGTTTAATTGACTTTTATTATTATTATTATTATTATTTTCAATTTTCAGCTTTTCTTTGACTAATCAAGGACTAATAATAGCATAAGGGAGCTGTTATATCATTAATACTACCTCCGTTTTTATGAGATGTTTACATTTCCGTTTTTTGGTGTTTTTTTGAGTTGTTTACATTTCCATTAGTAAGTTTTGTAATTGTTTATTATTATTTTTTTATTGTTATTGGTGAAAAAGTAAGTTTTTTAAAGGGTTAGTAATTGTTTATTATTATTTCTGTATTAGTATTGGTGAAAAGTGAGTTTGTATTGGTATTGGTGAAATAGTGAATGTAAAGAAATGAAAAAAACGGAGGTAGTAACAATTATAATTCATATGCTACTGTCGTTTTCAAAATTCAGCACTACGTATTTAACAAAATTAAACAAATAAAATACAATTATGTTCAATTTTTTAGGTGAACCACAAGGTGTTTTGGACGGATGGCGGCACCTTTAAATCATAGCCACATCTAGATTAAATTTCATTTGAGCTGGAAAGTAAAGCTCTAACCTGAAGTTTTAAACAGCTGAGTACATAAAAGGATTTGAACTTACGATCTCACTTAAGTTAGGAAAACTCCTTACTAACTCACCTGCACTTTAGAGTTACAATTATGTTCAATTTAAGCTACGACACTAATCAATTTCTTTAATTCCCACCATCCAACATAAAGAAAATTTAAAACAATTATGTGTATGACACCTAAATTTTTGTTTTGTACAATTTTGGCATACAAAATTTAATTACAAAATTATATTATGTGATTGAACCAATCATATGCCGTTTTACAAGTTCTGCTTGAAATTGTCACCAACTCAGTTTAATAATAGTACATGAAATCTAAAAATTCAAGTGGGTATTAGATACAAACTGCATTACATGATGCATATTGATTAGATTGTAATTTTGTATTCCTAAAAGAGTGATTAAGGGATTAATTAAGGTCATTTGACAGCTTGAAGGTATAGAAATGACAAACCTGAAAGACAAGATTGCTAATTGCTCTAATATTTAGGACAACTTCTGTAATATAAGATATTATTAAGTTATAATATTAACTTATTTGTCTACATTAATTTACTTTCACTTTTCATCTTATAAAATGTTGATTACTCACATGATGATTCAGGGGTAAGTACTCCAGTTGCCTTCTTTTAGTTGTCTATAAGTAATAATCTTATTACAATATTAATTAATATTTTTTATTTTTACATTTAAAATTATTTTTAATTAATATTTCTTTTAGTTGTCCACATTGGTTAGTATTTTATTTTAATGTGGGCAAATATATAGTTTTCTAAAATAATATGTAAGTGCAATTAAAATACTTATTTGTGGATGAATATGATGTAAATATGTACTATTAATTAAAATAATTATTAAAACAAAATATCATATATTTTTTTCAAAAAAAAAATCATCTAACATTAATTATTGCTGGTATAATAATAATGATGAGTAAGCCAATTAGAATGTGGATTGTTAGTCATTTTACTTACCACGAAAGTTATAGAATATGGAGTTCTCGAGTTTGATTCCGGCCAATTACACCATTAGCATCTTTTTGGTGCATAGGGGATTGCCAATTCTTGCTTAATAGTTCATAATATTATTTAAGCCGTCAGTAGCCTCTTTTATATTAAAAAGAATTTTTTTTTTTAAAGTAGAAGGAAAACTAAAATTACAAGGAAGATGAGAGTTTATTTTTTGATTAATTTAGGAAAAGAAGAGTACATGCTTTGTTTTTAGAAATCCAAGAAAATAATTGAGAAGAATAAAACAAAACAGAAATAAAGGCTAATAGGCAAAAGTATCTATTTTATCCCTTTTGTTTTGCCATTCTCGCAACAAGTGGATAAGAGCAAGCTGCTTAATTATAAAGAATACACCATAATACCAAAAAATCAATTATTTGTAAATAATTTGCTTAAAACCTCCACACAACAAATGAATTATGCAATAATATTAATAATAATAAAAGATAGAGAAAACTATTGCCACAACCTTCTTCTGCCCCCAACTTCACTTCTCAAAATGGGTCCTATCAAAAGCTCCAAGAAACATACTATTAATTAAATAAAAAAAAGGAAGAAGAAAACGACAGATTAAAAAGAGAACATTAAATTAGTGCATAGGAGGAGCAAGGAGAAGGAGGAGGATGAATGATTGTTGTGTTGTCCCTACGACAGACAAAAGTGAAGGTGGGAGAATGGTGTAGCTTTTGTATTTACAAAAGCATATATATTTACAGTAGTTTCTCAACTTCGGTACGAATTTAGAGTTACCCGTGTCAAAAATTTGTAGTACTAGCCGATTAATTTAGTAAGACTGCTTATTTATAAATTTTGGTGGTATATTATATTTTTAATTAGATATAGGTTTCTAATAACCACTCTACATGTAATTTAAATTATAGAAAGAAAAAGTTTAGTTTTTAATTGATATTGAGAAGATTTTAACCTTTATAGGCTAATTATAAGGTTGGAGTAATAATGGACTTGAGAAACCTTAATTTTCCAGCAGTCTTAAATTAAGACAGCCATAAGTGTTTATATAAACTGCATATACATTTCACAATTTATTTATTTATTTATTTTTTTATTAGTTTTTATTATATCCTCGTATTTATTGGGCTCGATAAAAATTTAATATTTAGTACACAATTATAATTGAGTATTATATAAGCTTTGGTACTAATATATCACCCACGCTAAAGTCAAGATCCTGCCATCCCTTCCTTTCTTATTATTCCATTTTGTCACCTTTCAACATTTTTAGAAAAAATAAATAAATAAAAGAAAGATTAAAAATAAATAAATATAACAATACCTAAACCCTTCTTCTCGCCATGAAAAAGAAATATATTTTATAAATAAATAAAGACATGAAGTCTGGTCAACCAGGACAGAAAAATAAGAAATCAACAACCATAAATTAATTTATTATTATTATTAATCGTAATTACAACCTATATTTCCATAAATTCGATACTAATTTCTTAATTTATAATTAATTACTACTTTCTTCCATTTCTAAACTTCTACCTTGGTTGTGATATTGGGTGCGATAAATCACATGTAACTAATAGCCGTAAAAGACTGGCTTCTTTCTTCCATTAAAACGGCGACGTTTTCGTCCCTTAAAACCTTCTTCGTACTAGCAATGAAACTCTCAATTTTAAGTTTAAACTCTTCGCTGTTCAAATCCTGCATTGACTTTCTCGTCGGAAAATAGCCACCGGCGACTACCAGTTCCCTTCCATTGTCTGTCTCCGACCGCCGTAGCTCTGATCGTTCACTTCTTTTCTTCTTCTTTTCAATGCTGTACTTGTCTGATCGGGTTCTTCTGTAACTCTTCTCAACTGATACGCAACGAACGGGATTCTCTTCAATCGAAGGAGCACGATTGACATTCTCATACACGACTATTTGTTTGTCGGAGAAGGATTCTCCGCCGGAGTCACACTTCGGCAACGGTGAGACGAGTGATTGCTTTTCTTCTCGAACGGATTTCTCACGGCGGTAAGAAGAGGAATGGCAAACATATTGACCATGTAAATCAGGCTGAGACACGGCGTTAATTTGACCGTCGATGGTGGACAAAAGGTAGATAATAAAAAGCAAAGCGTTGATGAGGAACAAAACGAAAATTTTGTGGTTAAAAAGATAGAAATAAACGGCGGCAATCTGTTCGACGGCCGGAAAAAAAGAAAAGGTGCAGCAGAAAAGAGAAAAAACGAAGAAAGCACGTAAACAGAGTCTACAGTTTCTGTTTATCATGTACCTTCTCATGGCGACGGCTTTTTCAGCCTTGACGGTGTCAGTTTCAAAAGAAGCCATTTTTTTTTCCGGTGGAGAATTCAGAATATATGTATGTATGTATATATAGAAAAAGATTAGGGTTCCAAAATTACTTGCAGAAGAGAATAAAATTTGTGCAGAGAAGGAAATGCAAGCTTAGTGATCTGTTTGGCGTATGATAGGGATAAGGAAAGTGGAGATTTCTTGGCGGGTTTTTATAGAGCTGATTATCAGACAATGGTTCAATTTTTGTTCCTTAAATATTTATTTAATAATTTTTGACAGATTATTTATTTAATAATTTAAGTTTTGAAAAGTTTCATCTTTTAACAATTTAGTAGTAGCTTTTTTATGAGTGGAACGAAGGAAGTGACTTAGGTCTTATTTGTCGTAAAATAAATTAATTAATAGTATGTGGAAAAATATATTTTTCACTTTTTTGAAAATTATTGTATTATATGTCTATATTTTATAAATATTTAATAATTTTATTAGTTACTTAATTTTTTTATGTTTACCTTATTTTTATTAGTGATGAAACTAGTAAAAGTTTACAAATATAATAAAAAAAAAGGTAAAGTTTAAAAAAAAAATTATTCTTTCCAAAAAAATATTTTAAAATTTTAATTTTTTTTAAATGAAAACTTTTTATTTTTTTGCCAGAAACATCGAGAGACCCTTGTACTGTACTATAGGCTGTTTTCTATAAGGCCTCTCTGTATTAATAAGCCCTCTATTATCCGGTTATATTTTAGAAGATCCTTTGTTTGCCATTTTTTCAGAAAAAAAAAAAAAAATCTGAGACTTTTCTTCTGGGGCAATTTTTCTTCTTCCTCTCTCTCTTCTTTTATGAGTAATAAAAAAAGATCAAAACTTTTGTCGCTAATGAACTTTCGAAATTTATCTTTAATCTCAACTCTTGGATTTTTTTTTTAATTTTTTTTGTCTCTTTCCTTATGGTGATTTTTCCTAAAGATGTCCTCTAATCGTATGCCTTTCATTCATGGTTTTATTGGGATTTGGAAGGATAAATGACAGATCAAAGAATTCAAAATTGTTATGAAATTGTGTTGATTATGAACGTTTTCCCTTAAATTGGAAATTTTAATATGAATGTTGTCGTAAGCTATGGAAGTTTGATGAAGCAACTGTTGTTTCACTTTGACTAAATGAGGCTCTCACCCCAACCCCAACCCCAACCCCCCCTCTTTTTTTCTTTTTTCGATTCAAACGGTTGATTGTTTATACTCAATTCAGATTAATTTTAATGGTCAACAGTTCGCAGATTTTAACTTTGGATTATAAATTAAATATGAAATAATTGATACCGTTAAATTTATAATTATATGAAATCTGTAATACAGAATCGAATTCTGCCAACTCTGAACCCCTAAAATTAATCTTAAACAAATTTTAAAAAATATAAACAAAAAATTTAAAAAAAAAAATGGCGAGAGCCTCTCGAAGCCAGTGGCATAGCCCAGCTGGCAATTGTTGTTTTTATCTATCTTGTTTTTATATGTTTGTGAAAATGCCTCAAAGAAACCATAATGCCTAAACGCTGTATTTTACGCAAATTGAAATCCAAGTTATCACACACCGGAACAATTAAAATTTTCATATACTTGAAATTAGATATTTCCATTGAATGACAATTTCTTTATCCCTTTATGAAAGAAATATTATGTGTTGAAGAGGGAAAATACAATTTATGAAAGAAATTATGTTTTATAATTTCCTTAAAAGACCCCAACTTTAGGATGAAGAAGATAGGTTCTTTATTTTCTTCCCTACGAAAGAAATATTTTGCGTTGAGGAGAGAAAATATAATTTCTGAAAGAAATTATGTTTTATAATTTCCTTAAAAGACTCCAACTTTAGGATGAAGAAGATCACGTTTTGATCCCTTAGTTTTTTTATTACTCAAACAACGAAAAGAAGAGAGAGAGGAAGATTTTGTAGATTTGGTTGGTCTCCAGCCTTGTACGAAAATCATGTCGTAAGCACCAGGTGTATCTTAGCAGCAGCTCTCTTCTATCCCCCCAATTTTTTACTTCTCCGATTTCACATTTTTTTTCTGATTTCCATTTCGTTGATTTTCCTCAACACTCATTTCAATTTCTTTTCCATTCTTCAACTCATAAGCTCAATCAGGAGTTTAAAATTCAGGAAAGTTTTCTGTTTTGATTTTTCTGAAATATCCAAAGAGATTTTTCAGCAAGGTAAGAACCACAGGCTTTATTCATGTTTGATTGGGAAATTTTGCTTAAAACGGTATGAAGGTTGTGGTAGAAATTTTACAGGAGGTTGAAGATGAATTTTTGGCAAATTACTGGGCTAATCCTGAAGTTTACTTTTTTTACTTTTTTGTTTAACTGTCTTTCAAAACTATGTAATTTTAAGATTTAATAGACATTTCACGCGCCCTCTGTTTATATGTTAGACATGCACCGTTAAATATGTGATAGAAGGGGTTAATGAGAAACTCGCAAATAGTAAAAGATTTTATTAACTCCATTAGCATACAGAGGGGTTCTATGGGAAAAAAAAGAGAGGAAAGTCTATATTACAGGGCCTCCAGATATTTTTGACCTTTTTTTAATATAATAAAGGGAGTACATTAGTGAATTAATGCAAAGTTTGGAATACGTTATTTGATGGTTAAGACTATAAAATATAAACTAGTCGGACTACACATTGTTAAAAGTGCAATTTTTATTGAGTTGTCTTTGCATTTGAGATTTTACTCTGACTAATTTAAATATGATTTATATGCGCATTGAGTAGTGATGGGTAAGTCTCCCAGTATAAATTTAATTTGCTTATTTTTCAACATAATTTTTTTTTTTTTGAGAAATATTTAATTGCTATAGCTTAAGTGAAAGAAAGAGAGAAATTAAGAGTAAGTATATACGAATGAATATTGTAATTTGAAAAAATCACTAATCATTGTATTGCAAGTACGTTTAAATATAACTTTATGGCAAAAATAATCAAACCACTAGTTTGGTCATGAGATTAAAATTTTAACTTGAGCTTTGGTTTATTTAATTTTTTTAGTCAGAATGTTTATATTCAATTGAATTTTATTGATCAATCTCAATTAACTTGTAAATGGCTCAAATTTGTTTGATGATTCGAAGCTACTGAACAAGTTTGGGTTAATTTTTATACATTTCGATATAATATATCTAACACTCAATTTAATGGCAACTTAATTTTTTTAAAATTTTATTTTTGGGTATTTGCTAGTTTCTAATATTTTGTTAGGTCATATACAAACAATATGAATAAATTTCATAAAATAAAAGGTTGCCAAAAAAAAAAAGACAAAGCAAAGGAACACGTGATAAGGTAGAAGAAAAAGAAGTAGCTGCTCCTGACCGTCAGTATTACTCCGTTACGAACGTATGTGTTTAGTCTTCTAACTAAGTCCTTGTCTTGTTCAAACAATTATGGGGTCCATTTTCTCCTCTACTTCTATTTGACAACGATTTTTTATCTATCTATATAAGGTTGAGATTTAACCCGATTTGGTGGAATCCGCTGAAACTTGATCCGCGTGGAGTACATTTACCCAATTTGTTGGGGCGCGAGGCAGAAATGAGTTTTAATAATGAAATCCGCTGCGAGTTTGGGACGGAGACGAATTTTAGTATACCTAACCCGCTCAAGAATAATATTATAATTTTACTAATAATTTAAAAATACTAAATAATAATAAATATGTTAGCTTATAAAGATTACTATAAAAATATATTTTTTTATTGAAATTCATGAATAATTGACAAATAAATTTGAGTTATTTTACATTATATTTGTGAAAGTTGCATTATATTTTAATTAATCAAATGATCTTCAATGTACAAGTAGTAACTATTATTTTTATCAATTAAATTATTTAATTTATTTGATAGATTATATAATTAATTAATCTTATTTTACAATTTAAATGTATCAAATATATTTATATCCTTGTTTTTTTCCTTAAAAATTCATTTTTTTAAAATAAAAAACCCGCGGATAAACTCGCTAAATGTCTGCCTAGATCCGTGATCTAAAAACCCAACTCACAGCAAGACAGGGTGATATATCAGAGAGCGAGGCGAGAACAGATTTTAGGAAACCCGCCCCCAAACCCGCCCTATGTCAACCCTTATATTAATGTCTCTAAAATTTATATTATTGAGGATAAAAATATCTTTATAATTATTTAAAATAATTAATTAATTAAAGAAAAAATTATAAAAATCTCCCTATGTATTACCTCAACTACATTTTCGTCTCTGTCTTTTTTTTTAGGATAAAATCTCCTTACGTTATAATTCCGTTAATAAAAATACCCTTTTGTCTATTTTTTCTGTTAAAATAACGCTAGAAAAACCAAAATATAATTTTACATGCCCTTTTGAAAAAAAAAATTAAAGAAATGAATGACTGTTTTGAAAGTTTCCTATCTTCTTCCTCCCCTAGCCACACCAACTGATTGGTCTGGCACTCCACCCTTCACCACTAGCCGGAAAACTACAGAACCACTATAAACATCAATGCTAAAACAAAATCAAATCCTTATATTTGATCACACATTAACAACCCCCATATTATCTACTTAATTTTAATTTAACAATATGAGAAAAAGCCAAAAAAAAATTCCCAAAAGGAAAATGAAATGTAAAGGAAGCGAACCTTCAAAAGGAGGGACACCCATGAATATTCCCAAACGAGCAAGCGCATTCTTCATTTCGCCTTTACTGATCTTTCCCTTATCTTTTTCATCTACATCAGTGAATATATTCTTTGTTAACATTGCAAAATCATCTTCGTCCTCTAAATACGCTCGTAGAGTATTCCCATCTAAAATCGAAACTACTAATGGATTGTCTAAACAAAACATTTTAAAAGCAAAATAAAAAAAATTCAGACATATAAATTAACAAAAATGAATTAACTATAAGCATATTTGTGATTGGCGAGTAAATATAGTACCTTTTTGTTCATCGGCAATAGCATTAAAATATTTATAAAACTTATCCATTGCTTTCTTCTCTAGTGAATTGCGTATTCCGGAAAGTGACGGCATCATCGGTGTTAAGGAGTTGGAGATCGGAGTACTTGAGATGTTGGGGGCAATGAGATGTCGGAGAGAGACTCTGAAACTTTGGATTTAGCGAAATCGAAGAGCTGAGCTCCAGTGAGATTGACGTGAGAGTCCGGCAAGGATAAGCGGAGTGATCGAAGGATTTCTCTGTCTAGAACAATTAAGCTTTGTCGGACATTTTGAGAGAGAATTTGAAATCAGGAAATCGGTTGGTGTGGCTAGGGGATGAAGAAGATAGGAAACTTTCAAAATAGTCCCTCAATTCTTTAGTTTTTTCAAAAAGGCTCGTAAAATTACATTTTAGTCATTTTACAGTTATTTTAACAGAAAAAATAGACAAAGGGTATTTTTGTCAATGAAATTATAACATAAGGAGATTTTTGTGTCACAGCCCAAACTTGTAATATTTATAGACTATAAATAAAATAAAGGGCGAAGTTGTTATTCATAAATATTTTTAGGTAGGGTTTAATTTTGCTTATTAATAGCAGTTCGTAAATTATACTGACAACGAGTAACGAGAGGAATAAACCGTTGTAACGAAAGAATAAACCTCCGTAGTCTGGTATTAAACCAATAAACCTCTAATAAATATAAAATAAACCTTTAAACAACAATAAACTATAGTACACTAAATATAAATTCACATAAATGAAATTCAAATTAAGTATAATTCAAGTCAAATTAAATATAAATTTTTCAATTATTTACAGAATAGTTAATGGACAGATTAGGATGAGAATTGATTGAAATTATTAATAAGTGGCAAACAAAACCATGTGAAGTGGTAGAAAAATGAGAAAACAAACAATTTGGAATGAAGACTTTTGGTGCATAATTTGATTAAATGGCAGACAAGGTTGATAATGGAGGATTATAGAAGATAAAAAAATGGGGAAGGAGACAATTTAGTTGTGCCTATAAAAGGGAGGCCAAGGATGGCATTTTTTAAGCTTAAAAACCTAAGTAAACATACATTTTTATTACCAACTTTTTATCCGTCTGTTGTTTTTAAAAACTAACACCACAAAACTACTCCTAGGATTCTGGTGATCAGTTTTGATGTAAGAAAATCCGAAAACGGCTACCGAAGGAGTGTTTTCCCAGCCGGGTCAAATTATATTAACCCTTACTGACCAGCCACATTCAACCACTTATTTCTCTCTCTTCGATCATCGTCCGACCAACCTAAGACCACTAATCGACCGGTGACTTCAAGACGAAGAGATCGATATGTGGCTCGCCGAAAACCATGGCCAGAAACGAGAGAAAAAGAGCAAAATCCAAGCTGGCATAGTGACCCGAATTCTGGGCAGTCGGTTGAAGAAGACGCTCAAAACGCAGCCTTCTTCTGCATTTTGGGATTTTTACGCCCTGAACCCCAAGTTTCTGGCACGCTTTGGTTTTGGCCCCTGAACTTTTCTTCCGTTTGCATCTAAGTCCCTCCACCCATTTTGCTTAAGGTAATTGACCCCTAAACTTATTTTAGCTTTTCATTTTAGTCTAACAGCTTATAAAATTAATTATTTTGAATTTATTTTGAGAATTAAATATTTTAAGGACTCAAATAAATTATAAGTACCTCAAATTAAGTTTAAATATTCTAAATTAAATTTAATTGGACCATGAGAGACCCAGATATATATTTTGGACAATATTTATTAGACATTTGTTTTGGACTATATTTATTGGACATATTAAGAATAATTAAAGAGAATTCCATTCTACAAATTTAAATAGAATAAATGAAAATATTTGAACATATAGTATAATTATAATTATATGGACGATATTAGGACCGTCTGGAACAAAAGAAATAGAACCAAAACTCAAGGGAAAAATAGAGTAATCGAGCCAGAATGAGGTTTGATACTTTAACTTTGAAAAGCTATATGATTTTATTTTATATTGGTTATTATTTTTAATTTTGATGAATTGTGATTTTATTTGATTAAATATTATTTATTTGTGGTTTATTGCTTGAATATTTTATGAATTGAATTATCTTCCGAAATATTTGGTATAACTGTTATATTTAGCAAAAGATATAGTTCTTCACCAACACGAAAACATTGGAATGGAGTCAAACATATTCTTTGATATTTTCATAGTACAATGGACTTGGATTTATTTTAAGCTAACACATCAAAATCAATTTTGATTGGTTATGTAGATGCAAGGTTTTTTTTTTCTATCCACATAATGGAAAATCTCAAATAGGGTTATTTACATGTGGAGATACATCTATATCATGATGATCTACAAAACAGACTATTGATGCTATTTCTTCTAATAAAGAAAAGATTTTGGCTATTCATGAAGCAAGTCAAGAATATATTTGGTTGAGATAAGTAATTCACTATATTCGAAGTATATGTGGTCAATATTCCTATAAAGAACTCCCAATAGTTTTATATGAAGATAATGCTACATGCATACACCAGTTAAAGGAAGGATATATCAAATGAGATAGAACAAAGCATATTTCACCAAAATTCTTCATCAATCACGATCTTTAAAAGAATGGTAATATTGATGTTCAACAAATTTGCTCAAGTGAAAATCTTGCCGATTTATTTATGAAGTCGCATTCTACAATAAGTTTTGAGAAACTGATGCGCAAAATCAGAATATGTAGACTCGAAGATCTCAAGTAATAACTTCATAAGGGGAGTATAATACACACTGCACTTTTTTTCCCTTTCAATTTTTTATTCCATTGAGTTTTTCCTTGTAAAGATTTTTAATCAGGTAGTATATTGTCACATATTCATAAAAGGATATTTTAATCATTTTTTTATGTAATTGGTAATATTTTTATGGATGTTTTTAAAGCCATTTAAAGGGAGTGTTATAAATAAACGGATGTCTATTGGGTCACTCATCCTTATCTGTATTACGATTTCTCCTCTAGAAGTAGAGGAGCTTCCACCAGTTTAATAGTATTCTTAAATCTTTCCGTTTATCTTATTATTGCTTTCTTCTCTCTCATCTATTTCCTTTCTATTAGAGATGAGCATGTGACCCGACTTGTTGAGGATCCGCCGTAACCCAACTCGCATGGGGCTGATTTTTCTCAACTCGTTGGATAATAGGGTGGTGACGGGTTTAAAAAATAGAGCCCACTGTGGGTTTGGGGCAGAGATAGGTTTTGGTAGACCTACCCCATGTAAGGGTAGTTTTGTAATTTTATTTATAAGTTGATTTAAGCCCTAGGTATATTTGTGTTCTTTTGTGTTGAGCTCCTCCTCTGTCTGCCCCCTTGTCGTTTCTCTTCTCTCCTTTTCTACTCTCTCTTTTTCCTTCAACAGTCTCCAAAATCACCACCGCCATCATATTCCCCTACCTTAGCTCACCCATCGCCGGCCGACTAACCAACCACAAATAGTCAACCTTGTCGAAAGTTGATAACTGTATATTCCTCTGTGTATCAAAATTCTCACATCAGGTAAATTCTAAACAAGTTTAGCCAATTCTTGTTGGTCCTTTGGCAACTAAGAGAGGGGGTGAATTAGTGGCCTTCTAAAAATGAAACGGAAATTTGGTGGATTACAAGAAGGATTTTTATAGTGGTTCGGCCAAAAACTCCTTGCTTACTTCCACTTCTCCAATCCTAGAAAGGAATTGGGTTCCACTAAAACACAAACAAGAATACAAGATGTTTTACAAGTTCACCTCAAACTTAGGGTTTGTGATCACCTCAAACTTACAATAAAATGAAGATAAGAGTTTAAAGCTAACTCTTGAACTAAACAACTAACAAAGGAAAGGATTTATAGATTACCCAACTAACTAACACTCAAGTAGTAAATGAATTTGATGAAAATAAATATTAGGCACAATGAGGTTGTTGGAAGGTTTATTTCAGTAGTTGTGTTGTACCTCATTAATGCAAATTTGAAGGGTATTTATACCCTTTCTACAGAATCTAGCCGTTTGAAATTTGAACATTAAAACAGCATAATTATTCTGCAGATGGTCGCGAGCGCGTCTGTGGTCGCGCGCGCGACTACTCACAAAACCTCGTGTCACGACCCAAAATCAAAGGTCGAGACCGGCGTGTAACCGGACCGAAGTCTGACTACACAAGCCTTGACGATAACTTAAACAAGAAATTTAAATGCAAACCAAATTCTAAGTTCAAGAGTTCAAAGTTCAAAGCTCAA
>CATIWJ010337726.1:0-10138 GCA_949640765.1 Croton laevigatus | reverse complement strand
GAATTTGTTGATTGAAATTCTGCAGAGGCTCTCCCACTAAAATCAGCCAAGCATTGAAGCAAATTCTGCTCTTGTTTTGCCGTATGAAGAGATGATGAAGAAATTCCAAGAATCTTCTAAAATTAGCCAACCATATTCTGTTTTCCTTTTCTTACGTTACTTTACCTTTTAAGCAAGGGGGAATGACTAATATAGTCATTGGGTCTCCGCCTCTTTTGTTTTGTTTTTTGGTTTTTTATTTTTTTAATTTTAAAACTCACCCTACTAAATTTTTTTTCCTATTTTTTTTTTGTAGACACTTGTCTACCCTTTTGCTAAACTCCATTCGCCCCTGCTTATGCCTTTTGACTCTCGCTGGAAAAAAAAATAGAAGAACTAGGGTTTCATTATAGAATCTTGTGGTTATCATCGAGCTTCCATCTTCCATCGTCGAGCTTTAATGGTTTTCAGTCGATTTTAAAAGATTCTTCGAAGGTGCTTCGATGGAGATTTAGATTTCACAAGTTGAAGAACCAATTAGAGGAATGATATTCCGATGAGTTTTAGAATGATTTTCCAACAAAATTTGATGGTTTTGATTGTGATTTTGTTGAAAATGTGAAGTTCATGTGAATTCCGGCAAGTATCAAGCCGGAATCCATTAGTTTCCGTTGAGTATTGAATTGAATGTTGCCGAAAAACAAGAGAGGTCAGTTTTGGATGCTCCCTGGAAAATTGATTTTGCCAGAATCAGTGAAGCAACTCATTATATATACTTTGTAAACCTGAAGCAAAAGATGTCCTCATTTTCTATTAATTTTATTTTATACCTAAAAGCTCTAATTGGTCTCTTTTTCCATTATTTTCATGTTTTCGGACCTTTTTACCTATTGTTTTTATTTTGATGGTTGTTATATATATATTCCCATCAATGTAAATGGCATCAGGTAATGACTATATCTTCTTTATCTAGATAATACTAAAGCTAAACTAAAATCAAAGAATAAACATCATCATTCAGCTCTTTACTATATAATTTATTATAATTTGATCATCAGTTTAAAATGCAGTTTTTAAAATTAACTTATACATCCCATAAATTACAAAATGGCTAACAACATTTCTTTGGTTTGTGTTCAATTATTGTTTTGGAGTTTAAGTTTAACCCACTGAAAATACTAATATGATTTTTAAACCACATAACATAGAATTAATAGTTATGAGCACCCTTTGTCCTTGAAAAAATTATTGCGTGAGTCGCAATGCAACTAAGGACGTATAAGGCTGCAAATGAGTCATACTGCTCGTGACTCGCTCAGTGCTCGGCTCGTTAAATATTTATTCATGTTCGTTCGTCTACTAAACGAGTCGAGTTTAAGCATACTCGTGAATAAACGTTGTATCGTTTAGATGTAAACGAGCATGTTCGCGAAAGGTATATATATATATATTTTCTTTGTTTGCTACTAGGAACTTAATTGTTTGGCTTGTGGTAAAAATTTTATCTATTAAAATTTTCTTGCCAGTATAATAATTCAATTCACTATTTATGTTTTTATTTGATTATTATCTAATCACTATTTTCTTTTTTGTTAAATTATTAAAATACTATTTCTGATTTTATCTAATTATCAATTTTCTTTAAATCAAATCATATCATTATCAAAATAATTTAAATCTTTAATTGTCTTACTAATTCTAGCTACGATTATTCTATGTTCAAGTTCTTCGATAGTTTTAATTTTGAGAATTTAGGATGTGATAATGGTAGCCCACCCCATTTCTAATATCTCTTATATTACCTAGTTTATCTCCTTTTATTTCCAATCTTTCTTTCTTTTTCTAGATCTACTAGTTTTTGTTGCCCTAGCTCTTTAATGTTCATTTTTGGAGTTTTTTTAACTTGAAAAATGGAAAACTACCAGATTTCAGTGTCATTTAGTTCGATCTACTCAGGCACCAAGTTGATCGTTTGTCGGGCAGTGTTAAAAATATTCCTCAAGCACTTGTGAGTAAATTATTGTGGATTCTTGCTTCAGTCTACCAACTAGAAGTCAAGCAAATCCCATTTGATCCATTAATAATATGGTAAGTTAGTGGATCTATTGTTATTTTTTTATTGTCTCTGCTTCCATTTGAAGGTTACTATTGTTTGGCTATAAATTTGAAAGTATTTTTTATTTTCTTAGTTAATGTATGTATTTTCTTTTTAGTTGTTAGTCTTATGAGCTTAATGCTCCTGTATGAGCTTCGTGCTCTGTTTTTTAGTTGGGTAGTGGTTCTAGTGGAGCTTAGTGCTCCATTTATTAGTTGGGTTTGGGTAATGGTTGTGATGGAAGAATGGATTTTAAGAAAGTTTTAGTTAATGAAATGATACCTTTGCCAAAAAAAAAAAAGCAATGAGGATGAAAAATTAATGTAAATCTCAAATATGGGATAGCTTAATGCAGTTTTAATGCAAATTGGCTCAAGTTCCAACCAATGGCGGATCTAGACTTCGTATGAAGTGGGTTCAAAAAAGTCAAGGTCAAGGTCAATGTCAAAGTCAAAATCGAATCAAATACATATAAATTTATGAAATAACCTCAAAATCCCATAAAACTATTAATAATAATATAATAACAATATTTGTCAAATAAAAACACTAACACTATCTTCAGTCTAAAAGTTATTTTTCTTTTTTTTTTTTATAACTGTCCACGACGAGACTTCATTTTCTGAAAAAATTGCAGAATATCTTCAGTCACAACACTATCAAACATCTCATCTTCTATGAATGTCACCAAACAATCGTTCATCCATTAATCACTCATTCTATTCCACAGCTTGTTTTTAACATAATTCATGGAAGAAAAGGCCCTTTCAACACTTGCAGTAGTAACAGGTAAGATTAGAGCTAACTTTATCAACAAAAAGACTAATGGATACACATTGTGCTTCCTGGTCTCCACTAGCTTGCAAGAAAGATCACCAATTCCCTTCAACTCGTAAAATTCTTTCTTAAAACGCACATTAACAATGTAATGCCCAAGTTGATTCTCGAGCGTCCTAAGATCAGGTGTAGAGAAGTCGTTCTTATACATTTGTGCTAATTTGAGCAATTTTTGCTTATCAAAAGCCTGAAATGAGTCAATGGGACTCAAGGAAGCTACACACAAAAGAATATCAGTAGTCACCTCATTGAATCTGTTATTAAGTTCTTGGAGAAGAAAGTCAATTGTTGCAAAGGTTCTTTCAAAACATAATGTCTCCTAATTTCAACTTGATCATCAGGATGGTACTCCGAAATTTTTCTCCTCAATCCTGGACCAGCCGGAAGGTTGCTCAAATCCACGCGATTGTACTTAGAGGGTTGTGCACAAACATTAATCTATTAAAAAATCTATAATTTGTAATACAATAGTCTCAGATATTGCAGATTAGAATATAATAATAGATCATGATAAGAAAAATTGTCAACATACTCAAAGTTAAAAAAATTATTTAATCTAACCTTGATTAAAAGGTATATTTGTAAATAAAGCAAATCCTTAATACTGCAATGTCCACACTCGTCTAATAAAGCTTTTGTATTCCAATCTAAAACAAGAAAACAAACTTTAGAATAATGGTTACAAACTCGAAAAAGTCAAGTCATGAAAAGAAAACGAAAGCCTGTTTGGCTGTTTCGCTGAACGAGAATAAAAAATTAAAAAAATAGAAAAGTAAAAAAAAAATCAGACACCTTACTTGTGGGTGCAGCGACAGAGAGAGATTTCTTCTTATTCTTTTTGTAGAGTAGTTGCCTTTCCTTCCTAATTCTACTCCCACGTGACATCAAGTGGGGTCTACATTATTTTTTTTTGCTTTTTGCCTTCTCTCTTTAAATAAAGATTTTATAAAGTCAAGTGGTGTCAATTGATCTAGTAGGGCTTTCTTAAATCCGCCTCCCTAGTAGGGCTTTCTTAAATCCGCCCTTGGAATGAGTTAATTATCCAACCAGTATGTAACACTGAAACTCACATCTCAATATAAGAGAGTGAGATAAGGTACCGGTAAGCATGCTTGAAAGAGAAAAGAAAAGGTCAAAATAACATTTTGTAATTATAGTAGCAATAAGGATAATTAATGTAAGAATAATTGATTCAAAAGAAAAGTATTGAAGGAACTCATTGTCACAACTTTCAAAAGAGGACAGTTTACAGTAATCCTTACTGAGCTAAATTGAACGGGAAGTGAGAACTTAATATTAGATTAAAGAATTTATAAAATGGAAGAATTGATGTACCCTAGTTACTAACAACTGAAAAGACCAAATTCGAAGCAGTAAATTAAAAAGAAAACTTGGGCATATAATCATGTCAAATAACAGGTTTACAATATTATATCATATACAGACAAAAAATAGAAAATTATATATATAAAAATTGTGTGCAACAAGTATAAACACTGATGAAAGAAAATCAATACGTAGCTTCACTTTATTTAATATTAACTAACTGCGATACCACAGGTCAGATTACTTACTTGTGCCAAGAAAAAAGCATTTTCCATAAGGGTGAGTCTTTTGGAATAGTAGTGCTGCAATTGTATTTTTCGGGCATGGCATTATATTTTTCAGGTCCGGGGCAATATAATCATTTTCGGGTATTTGGGTATTTTATCATTTAAAAATAATTATTAATATTATATACGAGGATAATGAGTATTGAATTTGTTATTTTTATATTATTTATTTAAGTGTTAATTTTAACATTTTAGATTATATTTACTTATATATTTCTTTTTAAAAATATAAAATAATAAAATTAGTAAATTTGAAAAAAAAAAGAAACCTACCCAAATTCAATCAAGCAGCGGAACTGCTTCTTCTTGTAAAAACAAAGCTAAGCTAAAACAAAATTGAGAGTTGGGAAGCATAAGCATTTTGGGCGGGGGTGGGGGGTTGTGGAATAAAGAGGGGTTATGTGAGTTTGTTTACAATATGTATTCATTGGATTTGGATCAAGTTTACAACAACTAGTCTTTGGATCATTGAGCTTTCTTTGAGGTTTTTCTTCGTTCCTTTTTTATTCTCATATAGCATTTATTAGTTCCTATTAGGGTTATCTAAAACTGATTTGAATGGTGTTTTGTATAATTATTTTGAATCAATTTCAAATTAATTAGTTAATGTTATTGTTTAATTGAAGTTAGGGTTTTGATTATGAAATTTGAGATTTTGGATTTTTATTTGCATTGGGACCAATTTGATTTCTACAAATGGTTAGGGATTTATTATTTAGGGTTCTTGTGATTTCAATTTGGGTATTTTCCATTTGATTTAATTTTCTATGATTTATTCTTTTGTTGAAAGCTCCCATTGCTATAATAAGTGTTTTACTGTGAATTTCGTGATTTTTAATAAAATGTTAAAAAATTATTTTCAATTGAGTTTAAGATTTATTGTTCTTCTATAAGTTTAGTTTGGATGAAAAATATTTTACAGCTGTTTCAGATTGGTTTTATTTTCGAAAAAAATTATTTTTATAACTGCTGTCAATTGAATATTTGTGCTATCAGAGTCAGTTTGATGGACTTAAAAGTCTTCAAAAATTCTGAAAATTCAGGGTACATTTAATAAGATATGGAACTTATTTTTGGTAAATTATTAGAATTTGGGAATGACTAGATTATTTACTATGAATTTTTAAAATAGCTGTTGTTGCATGAGCCTTTATTGGTAAAACATAGATTTTGAAAATCCATTTTCTAAAATGGTGTTTTGATAAAATTGGTTTGATTTAACTTTTAAAATAAGTATTTTAGTACTGAATTCAGTTTCAAATTATATTTTATTGAAGTTGAATTTTTATAGAAATATGATTTTTGAGATATCTCACCATTTTATAGAATTGAGTTAATTTGAGTTTCGATAAAATTTAGTAAGGTTGTTTTTAATATTTTAAATTAAATGGCAGCAGTTTATTTTAAGTTATTTCAAAATTTGATGTTATTTATTGTTATATAGTTGAATAATTTGATTATTGGTTTCCAAATTGTTTGATTTTATGAACTCATAGCATTCATGAGTATACATATTCGCATTATTTTAGGAGTATCGTTAATTTCTTATTTATTATTAGGTGGCTATCCTTCTCCATGTTCATTTAGAAAAAATGGGTTATCGAATTTCGAGGTAAATCCCATGGGTGTATTTGATTATTTGGGGTGTGCAATGTGCTAATAATATATAGTATGTATAATAAGTCCTTCGTGTATATTACCTTTCTATGTTTATATATTATGTTCTTTCTTCACCCAAGCCCACAAGTGACTACAAGACAGGGAAAACGTGTGTTTTTGAATAAATATTTGTTAATTATCTGAACGTGATATTTCTTGTGTTGTGTGATGATGTATCATATGGGACGGAGGAAATCGACCGGTGTGTTTATTGAATATTGATTACTGAGGTTTAATGCCTATCTATTGCTATTGTTATTGATCATTGAGGTTCTAATAATGGAGGTTATTGTTAATTGTTATTGAAATTGATTATTAAGGTAGTATAAGAGATGAAGTATTTGGCAATTAGTGGACCCGACACACCATGAATTGTCTGTGATAAAGAATTTTTTTTTATTTAGTGATTTTGAGTAATTGGCAATTTAGCATTCATTTTTTAAGCTTGTATAGTCAGACCTCGGTCCGGTTGCACGCCGGTCTCGACCCTCGAATTTGGGTCGTGATAGATTTGCCTAACTATTTTCATCAACTACTTAGGTCCAAATCCATTGGCCTAAAATGTCTTAGTTGTGACACATAAACACAAATCTCACCAAGCAATGCAATCGCACTTTTGGCTGGTGATTGGCTCTTATACCATTATTGTCACGACCCAACTTGGGGCCCGCGACCGATCCAACTAGATCGGAGTCTGACCACACACGTCTATAAAATGATCCACCTAGCTGCCTTTGTCAACTATGTAAGCGTAAATCTACTGGCCTAATATGGTTAACCCAAGTTAACTAAGTACTTAGGTGGTCTAACTTATATATCATATCAAATTTCAATCAATATCTGATGTGGGATTTCATGAAAGCCCTAAAAAAAACAAAGGGTTATGTGCTTTTATTGCAATTAGCAGAAATATGGTTTAAAAGAAAAAAGTCTATCTTATTGTTCTTCCAATCTTATTTGGTACTTTGTTTGTATCATTTGCCTTCATAGGATGTTTATTCATCCTCCGTGGAAGAACTATAAGGAAAAAAGACATGTATTATGAAAACGGTATTTAGTATGAAAATGGCACTCCATGTATTGCATTGGCTTATGGAATTGTATTTTACACAGGAAATCATTTGTTACCTATTAATTTCATTCAATGTATTTGCCTCTGAAATGGCAAACACAATGAGCAATTAGCAAAAGAATTGACTGCTTGTCATCATTATATTGACTTGATTAGGAGTAGACACAGGGCGTAGCTACATGATTTATGTGGGTTCACATGAACCTGTAAGTTAAAATTTTTCTTTGGTTGGGAAAAAATTGAGTCATGACGTGCTCTACCATACCCATTTAAAAAAAAAATTTCAAAAGTTTGCTTTCCTCCTCTCTCTTTCTCATCATGGAGGTTTAGTAATAGTGTTGGTTTGGAAAATGGTCAAAAACTAGATTCACACTAGAATACAGTTCTGGCTATGCCACTTTCTCATCATGGAGGTTTAATAATGATGCCGGTTTGAAAAATGGTCAAAAACTCGACTCACACTGGAATATAGTTCTGACTATGCCACTGTAAACTATCTACCGAGTAGAACGATAAATCAGCTAAGTTGCTCATGAGTTTTAAAATTCTAAAATTGCTTTCTAAGCACTTTTTGACCTAAAAATTATTTATTTATTTAGATTTATTTTTTATAAGTTGTTCTTATAAAAGTAGCAATTTAATGATTTTTAAAAAAGTAGAAGTCATTCCAAACACATTGTTGACTTAAATAAAAAAATATCTGCAAATAAAATATAGAGATTTAAAAATAAAAAAAAATTAAAAATAATGCAACGAACAAAATTATCAGCAAAATATGAACATAAATATGAGCAACTTGAATTATCACTATTAACATAAATATGAACATAACTTTGATTGGAATTTTTTTTCCCATTTATAAATTATTTAGCGTGTGAAAATATGTTAATGGAGAAGAATAAAGTTATATTCAATATATTTGTGCGTAAAAGACCCTTTAATTACTACAAGAAATTCTAATCAATATGACAAAATAAGATCCATTTCACATTTAAAACAAAAATTTGATAATGACTACTGAACAACGTGAAACAGCAATTCTAATCAATATGGGAAAATAAGAACCATTTCACGTAATAAAAGAAATTAATTACCGATTAACTAGGATGGAACTTTTTACTATTAAACACTGTGTGGCTTTTCCATTTTTTTAGTTGTTTGGTAGAAAGAATACTGAGAGAGTCATACGTAACAAAATTTCCTTTTCAACTTTATTTAAAATAATATTATTTTATATTTTCACAATTTTATCTCTCACATTAGTTTTCGTTTTTATATTAATTGTGGTTTAATTTAATTAGATTTGTTACATTCAAAAATAAATTTAAAATTGAAAAGTATATATTTCAACTCTTTTGACTAAGTCATAAATAAAAAAATAAATAAATGATACCAATTAAAGCAATAATTTTCAACTCTTTTGTAAATTTCCACAGACATTGGTATGCATTGACTTACTTTTTACTCTGTTTTTAGTCCCACCTAAGATTTTTCTTTTGCAAAAATACCTAATTACTAAATAGTCCCACTTTATAAATTTAAAAAACAAATGTAACTTTTTAATCAAATAATTGCTGGCCAATCAGGGTGTGGCATGATTGCTTGGTCATCCTACCTTTTACAAAATTGGTAGGATGTGAAAGTCTCAAGTTCAATTCATACCATTAACTATAGCACCAATTTGGTACTAATTAGGACATATATAAATTATAAGCATAAATATGAGCAAGTTGAAGGCATATATATACTTGACTTGTCACTATTATATTGACTTCATTACAAATTTTTTCACCAATCTTTGCGTATTCATCTTAACAATTAATGAATTAGGTTAATAAATATGCCATCTGTGGCAAAAATGTGTTTGTATTTGTACATCCATTTTCTAAAATTTTTATTCATGCAAAAAATAATATAAAATTCAAAAATAAATATGAAGAGATAATCAAATGTCTATTCAATATCTATTAATAATATCAAAATTCATTTTAACCATACTATTCTAGAAATAATAGTATTTATTTCCAATTTTGAATTTTTTTAATTTGGAAAAAACTTATCATGCCCTAGACTAAAATTTGATAATCCAAGTTTTTAATTAACGATTGCTAAATCTTTATCATGCGCTAGACTAAAATTGATAATTCTCTCCGGAGCTGCAATGGTCTCTCGCTTTCTCTCTTCTGGTTGCACAGTAACTAAATTTATCCCCAAAAAGGGAGAACCAATGTGTATAAGGATATTTTGATATTATAGAAAATTAATTAAGGATAAACTATGTAATTAGCCATATTTTTAACGGAAAAAACTGGTTTATTTAATAGAAGATTATTTTTGTAATTTGCAATACTAACTACTTTTCATTTAATAGAAGATTATTTTTGCAATTTGCAAGACTAACTACTTTTCAAACACTAATTCGTTATTTACGTGTCAATCTATTTATATTTAGAATAGTAGAGGAGCCCAGAAAGCCGCTAATTGCGTCTCTTGTAGTATTTGATTTTATGTTTTTTATGCTCTTTAGTCTTTATTATTATTTTTTTAATTATTTGGTTGCAGAGGTATATTTAATAATTAAACGTAGGAATTAATTATTTTTCTTGAATAACAAATTTCTATCTTATTCTCAGTTCTATAAATACCTTATTATCATTTCAATCTCAAAATCATCAGCTAAAAAACCCAAACAAACCTCCCTTATAATTTAGTCATGTCTTCTTCCTTTTTCTCCCTTACCATTATTATTATTCTTATATTTTCTTTTGCTTCCACTGCTGCTGCTGTTCAATCTGAGATTGATGCTCTTCTAACATGGAAGGCTAGTCTTGATAATCATAGCCAATCTGTCCTGTCTTCTTGGTCTGCTTCCAATTCTACTCC
>CATIWJ010337704.1:0-16353 GCA_949640765.1 Croton laevigatus | reverse complement strand
GGCAAGATCGGCAGGGAGTTGCCATGGAGCAAGATTAACATTATTTCCAAGACTTAAAACTTGCAAAGCATTAAGGCCTTTGAACGATCCAGAAGGTATAGAAGTGAAATTATTGGAATCTAAATAAATATTTGCCAAATTAGAGAGATTAGAAAGCAATGGAAGATCACCAGAAAGTTGGTTATTTTGAAGAGAGAGGGTCTTCAGCTGAGTTAAGGTAGACAGCTCTGACGGAAGAGTTCCGGTGAGACCTTGATTTGCAAGAGAAATGGATTGCACATTGTTAGACACATCACATTGTACACCTTTCCAGCTGGTACAGAGGCCGGAGGAAGACTTGGACGACCAACCGGACGGCAATGGAGACAAGGAGGAAGCGAGTTTAAGCATAACAGCAGCATCGTCAGCAGAGGAGGTAGAAAGAAGGAATAGAAGGAAGAAGAGGCAGCGGTGGAGCATGGTGGTGGAGATGGCGGAGGAAGAGAGAGGGGGGAGAGGAGAGGAGCTAGTCTAACGCCAGTAAGTTATTTCTACATCAGCCTTAAACGCAAATTTTCTTACGAGCATGAAAGAACATATCATCTATGTTAAAAAAAAAAAAGAGTCTATTAAGAAGAGAAGGTCTTGATATTCTGATTTTTGTTTTTATGTTTTTTTAATTGTTTGTCATTTTATTTTTCAATTGTTATTATTATTATGAGGGAAATTACAACTTTGTAAGCATTGCAATTTAATCTACATTTTTATCCCTATACATTTTAAAATAGACTATTTTGTCTATGAATTTTGTTTCTGTCAGAAGTTTTGTCGTTCTCTTAACTTTTAACTAATTTTTCGTTAGTTTGTTAGTAAATAATGCTCTCTCCGTTCAGAAAAATTAAAAAACTTCCCTTTTTTTAGCGTTCACAAAAAATAGGAAAACTTGTCTTAAATGGTAAGTTTTGAGTTGGCAAAAGTGAAAAAAGATTTATATATCCTTGACATGATAGATGGGTTGAACAAAATAATCGGTGGTTTTTGATATAATGAATTAAATAATTGGTAGTTTTTGAGTTAGTGGGGAACAAACAGTGACAAAGTTGATAGTGATGTGATAGTTGTCTGATTGTATTTAACTTTTCTTGTAAGAGTTTAATTTACACTTTTGTTATTAAATACCCGGATTTATAATAACTGTGAGTTATATATAAATTAAGAATGAGAATTTAAAACAAAAGCCACAACTTTTTTGGAAGATAAAAAACTGTGGATTATAAATATAAAATGTGACAAAATAAAAGTGTGGAGAAGTGAATAAATGGCCACAATCAAATAACATTACTAACAACTATAGCAAACAGTGATAATTTACCTTATAAATATGTTAACACTTCATAAATACTGGCCACTACTATAATAACTCTCGAGCACTCTCAAGCACAAGATTTATCCGAAACTCCAAAGTTTACATAATCTATGTATATACTGGACTTTTTAAAGTTATTTAGTATCTTTTTAAGTTTCAGAATATTTTTAAGTTATTTTGGTACTTTATATATGTTTTTGTTTCATTAAATTTTGATTAAGTTTCATTAAATTTTGAAGTTATTTTGCACTTTGTGTATGTTTATGGATATGTTACTTATTCAGAAAGTAGCCCACATATTTATAAAATAGTGGCCTAAAAAATTAAAAAGTGGTCACTAATCATTAAAAATAGGCCACAGTATTTATGGATATGTAACCTATTCAGAAAATAGACCACATATTTATAAAACAGTGACAAAAAAAATTCATGAACTGACCAAAGATCATAAAAAGTAGGCCACAATATCTATGTATATGTTTGCACCATGATGAAATAAATAGTATAATTGAACTTGATCTAGTGTTTTACTGACTAATTAATCAAGAATTCCATTGATCATCACAAGGTTGGCTCAATTTTCATTGAAATACTTGGATTAGTCATTAAAATTACAAGTTTCATTATGTGTTGGTACCTAATCACATAATCATAATTTAGAATATTTGAACTTGATATAATGTTTTATTTGCTAATTCCTCAAGAATTCCATTGATCATCACAAAGTGGGCTCAATTTCCATTGAAATACTTGGATAATCCATTGAAATCACAAGTTTCATTATGTGTTGGTATCTAATCACATGATCATAATTTAGGATAATTAAACTTGATATAGTGTTTTACGTACTAATTCTTAAAGAATTTCATTGATCATCACAAGGTTAGCATTATTTTTATTGAAATACTTGGATAAGTCATTGAAATCGTAAGTTTCATTATGTATTGGTACCTAATTACATAATCATGATTTAGGATAATTGAACTTGATCTAGTGTTTTACCTACTAATTCCTCAAGAAATTCATTGATCATCACAAGGTTGGCATTATTTTTATTGAAATACTTAGATAAGTCATTGAAATCACAAGTTTCATTATGTGTTAGTACCTAATCACATGATCAGGATTTAGGATAATATAACTTGATCTAGTGTTTTACCTACAAATTCCTCAAGAAGTCCATGGATCATCAGAAGGTTGGCTCAATTTTTATTGAAATACTTGAATAAGTCCATGAAATCACAAGTTTAATTATGTATTGGTACCTCATCACACGATCATCAAATAATTTTATACGAAGGCCTGCATCAAAGGTATATACTATTCGAAAATAGGCCACATAATTACATAATAGGGAATTATAATATAAAGTGGGCCACATATTTATCAAAGTGTGACCTAATCACATAAATAACTGGCCACATAATAGAAAAAATAGGCCACAGCTTGCAAAATAAAGTATCTATTTTCATTCAAATATGCCACATAATTACATAACGGGGAACTGTATTATAAAGTATGCCACATATTTACCTGACCTAATCACATAAATAATTGACCACATATACGAAAAAAAGTTGCCACATTTTAGAAAATAAAATATTCTCATTTTCATTCAGGTAGACTACATAATTACATAATAGAGAACTATATTATAAAGTAGGCAACATATTCATCAAAGTGTGATCTCATGACATAAATAACTGGCCACATAATACAAAAAATAGGCCATATTTTGCTAAACAAAGTATTCATATTTTCATTTAAATAGTGAGATAATGTGACATACAAAAAAAAGTGTGCATATAATCCTTTGGAAGAATTTTAGAACTTTCAATCACTAAAATTGATTCTAAAGAATAGATTGAAAACAATAAAGGGGAGAGAGAGAGAAGAGAGATAGAGAGAGAGACAGGGGATGCAAGCCCTCTACTTTCATGGTTGGATTGAGAAGTGAATGTGATTGTGAGTGAATGAGGAATCTTTCTTATTTTTTTTGAACAGAGGGAGTAGTATTACTCATTGTCTGTACTAAATTACAATTTTACGTATTTGTTAAAAATAAAAAAAGTAAAGGAAATGGAAGAATCAAAGAATAACGTAATCGCAATCGCCAGCCAACTGAAGCATTACTATCGTCTAATTCCGCCACCAACAATCATCACCACCAAAAGCAAGCATGCAAACTTCTTGCCACCATAAACTCCACGAGTGGCAGCCTAAAGGTGGAGAACCAATCAAATCGATAGATCTCAAATCAGAGGGTTAAAAGTTCAGCAGCTAGTCCTGCTAATAATGGCATCTACCAAAGTTGAGGATATTTGCATTTGGTTTGTCAAAAGATTTTGTGTCAATTGGTTGTCAGAATAAAGTACAGCGACAACAATTTAAAGGCAAAATGGTGTTAGTGGCCATGGTAGCACCAAGACCTCCATATTTTTTATTCTCAGCTTTTTGCCCATCGTATGTTGAGATTAGGTACTAAAATACTCGTCGAAGCAAAATCTAATGACTGGTGGTGTTGGTTTGGTAGTTTGATGGCTAAAAATGGCGGGAACAACAATATAATTGGAATGGTGGCTATCATTAAGGGGTTGCATGTTCACTGTTTTCCTTTTTAAAAAAAATAATAAATTGTGAAATTTCAATTAGTCTATAACAAATTTTCCACTAAATCCACAATATATAGTGATATGTCATTGCTTAACAAATTTTAAAATTTGGTTAAACGTTAATAGGAGGATAAAATCGTCTGAACGAAACAAAACTTAAGGAAATAATATGCTATTTCAGAGAATGCAAGGACAAATATATAGATTAAGTGAAAAATATCGGAATAAAATTATAATTTATTATTATTATTATTTGAATTTTTTTTTTAAAATGGAATTTATTATTATTTGAAAATAAATTTTTTAACCGTGAGAATATTTTGTTGAGTGAAAAATTGAAGGAATATAAAAGAGTAGAAAAATAAAAATAAATAAACTAATCATGATGAAGGGAATGGAGTTGGAGTATATTAGTCTCATTCTTCTTTTTATTTTGTTCTAAAATAAAAGTCTGATTTAAGAGATAATTTTATATTTTTTTTATTGTAACCTTATAACAAAATACTCTTTTGAAAAGAATATTTATCTTTAATTATAAAAAAAAAAAATCATCTAGTAAATGGCATAAGTGTCAAAACATATATAAATATGTCCAGAATATGGTTTTTTAATATTTACCCAAATGGAAAATGGTACTAATATCGTGGAAAGAAGGGAGTATAACGTTTTTCATATTGGAAAAATAAGGTTTAAGTTGAGTAGTTAAGGCTAAGAGAAAAATAATTATTTTTAATGTCATATATAATTTGAGCAGCCAAAAGAAAGATAAATGCATTTAATATCATAAATAATTACAGGAAGTTGGGTTATTAAACATAACTAATTGACAATCCAGCAAATAGATACATGATGTAACTGTAACAATAATTTTCCGTGTGAAAAATATACTCCAACCTTTTTCTTTTTTTTAAATTATTATTATTTTCCGCAAATAAAAACGCATAATAAATAATTTTAGAATATAAATTTTATCTATATTTTTAATATACTAAATAATAATTTTTATAAAATATACCACATAATAATATATTTTATTATTATGTAATAATAATAATAATACTTAAAGATATTAAACAATAGCTTTATTAATAATATTTAATTCATCATTAACATTATTTTAAAGTAAAAAAAATGATTTTTTTTTAAAGATAAAAAAATGAATGTTTTATATAGTAGTGTTGTACTATAATTTATTAATTAGGAAAAATTCAAATAAATTAATTTAAAACCATGGCATCTTTTGATTGAGAGTAAATAAATTAGACAAGTAAATAAATTCAGCCATTTAATTTAATTTTTTCATTCTACTCCTTAAAAAAGTAGATATTTTAACTTTTCTTAATAAAATAAAGTAACTTCCTAAATTACATGGAAGTAAGTGTCACTTTCTGAATTAAAAGTAAGAAAGTTATATTTTTATGCATCATTAAAATAAAATTAATTTCACTATATTGATATTATTGTCTTTTAAAATATAAAATAAATATATTTTTTAAAAAGTAAATTTTAATATTAAATAATTTTAAAATATACTCCTTGAAAAATCACTATTTTTATAAATGTACTTTATTTTAATTATTATTTTTTACGTAGATTTAAGAAAGTAACTTTCTTATTTTTTAGAAAATTGAGCAACTTAAATCTAATGATACATATAATAACCAATGATTTTTTTTATATATATTGTATGCTATTGAAATATGCCTTTAAATTTTACGAAAGTCGCCTTAAAAAAAATTTTTAATAATTTTTTGTAAAATTATCATATAAGATTATTTGTAATAAATATTATAATTTAATAAATATTAATTAAATTGTAATAGTTAGAAATAATTTTTTAAAACAACATTGAAATATTTTTTATAATTATTAAATTAATAATTAATTATAATAATTCTTAAATCCAATACTCTTTAAGAGTCTTGTATAATAATACTTATACACATTAAAAAAATTAATTTACATCAATTTTATATATAAAAAAAAGGAAAATTTACAATTTCCTCCCTATGTTTTGCTTATTTCAACATTTTCCTCCCTATCTTTTTTTTTCAGACAAAAATATCTCTCATTTATTTTTCCGTCAACAATAACCTCCTTCTGTCAACTTTTTTTGTTTAAAATAATGATTTAAGAACCAAAATGTAATTTTTACGAGCTTTTTTTAAAACATTTAATAAATAAGAACTGTTTTATAATTTTTATTGGGCTTTTTGAAAAAACTCATGAATTAAGAGACTGAAAAGACAAGAGCCCATTTACTTCTTCTCTCCCCCCTTTGTTTGGAATCATTCCTATCCAACCACCAACCAGCTACGCCTGCACCAGCTTGAGAACTTACCGATCAGCTTCAATCCCAGCCGAAACTCCATCTCTAATTCATCCCTTCCACCACACCTATCTTCTCCAACCACCAATCGAAACTCATCACCTCCAGACCCATCTCCTTCACCACGAGCATCCCTCTCCAGCCTTAGAAACCACAGAAGGACCACTGTTTCGTTCGATTCATCTATCCAACCAACACTTATGCTAATGTCTTTACATCTTTGCTGAACAGAATGCGAAAATGAAAGAGGCGTTTTGAATTGATGGTGGGGATCAAAAATAGGGCAATCCTATGGAATCGGTGTGGACACCCAAATTTGATGGTGAACTAAACTGGTGAACTGAAGCAACAACGGTGGTTGAGCAATGGTAGGCCCCGCAGCGGCTGCGGCTTCGTTTTGTTTGGTGGAAGTTAATCTAAGGGTTGGTCTAATCGTAAACTGAAAGGCGTTTGGTGGAGAAGCTAGGGTTTTTTGATAGGTGGTGCGATAGAGTTCCGAGCAGCGGGTGGAATGCTTGTGGTCGAGGCGTCCGGTGGTGGGTGGTAAGGAACTTTGGTACCGAATGGTGGTGGTCTTTGATTTGAACGGTAGAAAAACTAGGGTTTTAATTTCTTATTTTAAATTTGAGCAATTGATACAAAGGGAAATTAAATAAGGGAGGCGGGCTCCTCAGTTTGCTCAATCGCCGGTTAAATCTAAGGGAAGGGCGATTGTTCAAGGAAGAAGAAAAAGAAGGAGGAGGCAATTTCCATTTTAGTCCTTCATTTATTAAGTTTTTCAAAAAGGCCTATAAAAATTATATTTTGGTCCTTAAATCATTATTTTAACCAAAAAATTTGACAGAAGGAGATTATTGTCAATAGAAAAATAAATGAGAGATATTTTTGTTGGAAAAAAAAAAGATAAGGAGGAAAATGTTGAAATATGTAAAACACAGTGAGGAAATTGTAAATTTTCCTTAAAAAAAACTTGTCCGGTTCTCTTTATTAGTAGTTTTGAAAACGAAAGTGATTAAATTTTGTAGCTTAGAGTAATATAGGAAAAAAATTATTATTTAGATAAATTAACACATTTAACATGAAAAAAAATATAAAACATTTAAAATGGATAGACTAGGGTTGATCATTCGGATGCATCGAGTAATTTTTGACCGATCATTACTTGAATTAGCATATTAGGGATTTTTTTCTTTACCTGTTTTATCCGAATTAGAATGTCCACCCGAATTATCTATTTACATGAATTATATATTAATATCCAAATTACCAGATTTGTATATACTTTGGCCGAATTAGAATATCCGACTTTGTTAAAAAAAAATTAGAATGCCCGATTTGGCTGAATTATCTGAATTAAAAATTAACATTCTATTTTTTTTCTCAAAGAAAAATGCAAATATAAATTTTTAGTTCATCAAGTACAATTTGACAAAATTATTGTAAAAAACAAAAAATTGACAGTAGAAATCAAAAGGTTCAAGTCACCAACTGCAGAAGCTGTCTCTAGTGGTGATGGTGAATCTCTCTACACACCCGCTAGAAAGAAAGAAAAGAGAGCATAGCATACAAAAGCAAAGCAAAGCGAATATAGAAGAGATTAAGGAATTAGATTACGAATGGGTGTGAGACATTAAAACAGTATCGTATTAGTGAAGAATAAAACAATGTCGCTTTCTTATTAGGCCAAAACGGGTAATTCAGCCAAAAAGCATGTTATCTGATTATTGTCCAAATTACCAACTCATTTTGCTCGAATTACCTGTTTTATCCGTACCCATTTACTCACCCCTTGGATAGACAAGGATTACGTCGATATAACTATTATTTATAAAGAAAATGAAACATTTGAAAAATTTTAAAAATAAATTACTACCTCCGTTTTCAAATAATTGAGACTTGGTACTATTTACTCACAAAATTCTACAATAAATTCTGACCAAAACACCCCTAAAAGCAACAAATATTGGGCCCCATAATGAAGAGAGAGAAGATAAAATTTTGGAGAAAAAATGTGGCCACGTGCAGAAAGTACAAGTTCAATCAGAGTTGATGGTTGCAGCTGTCCCTCATCATCATTCCTGACGCGCCCAATTTTGTTGGTTGCAACCTAAAATTTCCCGGGCAGCTATTAGAAGTTTTGGGGGAAAATTGTGACGCCTAAAACACCCAAAATTAGTCCCCTGTTTTCCCCCCAAATTCGAAAAAATGATAAAAAATTCAAAAAACGAAATTTTTAAAAATGTTTGATGATTTTAATGCGTGTACAACTATAAATGAAGCTTGAAACATAACAAAGCATAATACAAAATGGATAATCAGGAAGATGAAAATGTTGCAACTCCATGTGTTGGTAGGAAAAAACATAAAGTCTTGTCATTAACAAGTAGAAGTCACTTGCTTGCATTTGCTAACCAAAAAATAAGGGAAGGTGTCCAAACCAAAGAATTCATGGCAGAAGTTATAGCCAAGTTCTCCTTAAGTAGGGCAACCTATTACTCTTTTATGGATTTGAGCATTTATTGTTATGTGTTGATTGAGTGGAAATTTTAATTTCAAATTTTGAATGGCCAGAGTTTGAGAGAAATGAAATTTTCAGTTATAAATTTTTTAAGAACAGTGGCAACTCTTTTTTTTTCACACCATTTTTGTTCATAATTATTTTTCCATTTTTTCTCAATTTTTTTGTTAAAATTTAGCAAGTCTGCAACATTTTCAATCAATTTTGAGTGCATATTTTTTACATTTTACATCATTCTTCAATGAATGTCATAGATTTCTTAACTTTTGGCCGCATTACATGAAAAAACATACACCCATATTAGCCAAAACTGTCACCGAACGTTTCAACCTACACCTCACGCGTTTTTCTCTCTCTTCCTCATTCATAAAACAGCGTCTGCCACATGTCAGTCACACCATTATCTCTCATCTCGCACATCTCACACAAACATGACAACACTAATAAACTAATATTATTTTATTCCCTCTCCCCACTAAAATTCAAATCTCCCCTACTAAAAAACAAAGTGCAAAATTGTCCAAATACACACAAAAATACTAAAAATCTCTACTTTTTAAAAACTACCCTTCAAATACAAGTCTCAATCTTTTAAAAACGGAGATAATATATAAATTTTATTATATTAAACAATAAAAAAAATTAAATTATCGTCTTAAAGCAACACACGAACACTTCAGTTTTCATATTTGACACACCATCCTACATTCTTTTGTTACTACTGTAGATGGATTTATTTATTCCTATTAGAAATTTTATTGTTTTTTAAATGAAATTTTTGGAGACGAAAATAATATATATTTATGTTTTTTTTATTTTAACACAAGAAAATATAAAAATATAATGATCAAAATAATATAATTAAATTATTGCGTTTATTTCATAAAATATGTCGTAATTTCATTTCATTCCAGTATAAGCGTAATTTTATATGTAATAATAGATAAATTTAAGTTTTTTCCCATTTGTATTCTTTAAATATTTTGATAATATTAAATTTTGTAAATAGAAATAATTCAATTTATTTTATAAATACTCCAATAATATTAAGATAAAATAGTAAATTTATTAACTAATTTAAATACTATTAATTAAAATTATATTTCACATTGTGATATGTTTTATGAGATGGGGAAAATATTTAACTTTTTTGGGATAATTTAAATAAAATAATGATTTTGTAAAGGTTTATCTTAATATTTTTTTTGTTTGTGCGAATTTCATCTGAATATAATTAAGACACATGTTATTTACAAAATAAAAAAGAAAAGAAAAAAGAAATTAAGACACCTGTTGCAAAAAAGGAAGAATAAGAGGGTGGATTTTAGATGACAGCTGGCTACAAATTCAGGAGGGCCTACAATAACGCGTGGGGATTGATCCACCGCTTTGTTTCTTGCTCGATCTTCGCCTGTTTTTTTGTTTCTTGCCTTAGATAGTTATTGTTGATAGCAGTTAATTATTCCGTATAGCTGATAGCTGAAAAATTTGGTGTTCAGTAAATTTATAAACAGCTGCTATAATTAAAATATAAAATGACTAATAAGAATATTTAATGAGTCGAGCATAAGTTAAAAATTTAAACTCTTTTAACTAATAAACCGAGCTCGAACAAACTAGTATTCGGTTCGGCTTAACTTATTTGCAGCTCTACACATTGTTAGTCAAGTCAACTATGGAAAAAAAAAAGATATTAACATTAGATTTCAAGTTTTTTCGGTCCAAATTTTCCTTTCACACGTTAGTCAACTATGGAGAAAAAAAAAAAAAACATGACATTAAACTTTAAGTTTTTTCTGTCCAAATTTTCAAATCACACTGTTAGTCAAGTCAACTATAAGGAGAAAAAGACAATAACATCCCTAGATATATTTATTACATTCAATTAATTTTAAGAGAGAATAATTTTCAAGTCAAAATTTAACCTAACCTGCTCTTAGATCCATGTGTTTTAGTTTTTTTTTTTTTTTTACCTTTAGTTATCTCCAAAGTTTGAACCAGGACCTTTTGGTTTTTGGTGACTTACCTCACCACCAGGCCAACCCCTTGGGTTTCATGTGTTTTAGTTTTTTTTTTTTTTTTACCTTTAGTTATCTCCAAAGTTTGAACCAGGACCTTTTGGTCTTTGGTGACTTACCTCACCACCAGGCCAACCCCTTGGGTTTCATGTGTTTTAATTAGGAGTGTGTAAAAATCACGTGGACTTCTAATTCGACCTGAACCGTCAGGCTAAGAATCGAGTTGGATTGGGTTACAAATCAAGGTTGGAGTCGGGCATGTAATTTTGGAAAAATTTGGATTTTTGGAAAACTCGAATCAGACCGTCTAAGCCAAAACAGCGCCGTTTTGGTTAACAACCTCTTGTTTGTCGTGCCTCCTCTCCACTGCCTCATTCCATTTTCATTTTTCAAATCGAAGCCCTAAATCAATACAACCAACTAGCTGCTCCACCCTTATGCTGCCTCTTTCTCCTTGCCATTGTTCAGTCAGCCCACCACCGGCGCACCATTACTCAGCCGTCAACCGTCAGCCTCCAGACCTCTCTCTCACTTAGTCTTAGCCCGTCGAATTGAAGAAGAGAAGAAGCAGCAGCAGCTGCCTAATGAGTTTTATTTCCCCATTTCAAAGAAAGAACCTTAGGCTTTTTTCCAAGAAGAAGCATTTAGAGTGTGATTGTAAAACCATTATTTACTTTAATTTTTAGAGCTCTTATATTGAGAGTCGTTGCTTGCTCATGCCATTTGCTAAATATTTGTAATTTCTAAGCTTGAAGATATCATGGGTTTATCAATTGATCAATTGGGAGAAGAGAGAGTGGGACAAAACTCTAATTGAAGGAAATTTCTCTCCTTCCGATGGACAAGCTATTCTTGGGATGCCTTTAGCAAATATGGAAAGTGATGATGCCGTTATTTGGAATCACTCAAAAGATGAAAATTACTCATTGCGTTCTGGTTATAGAGTGGCAATTTCCCTGCTGCAGCAAAGGTCTCCCATTCAAATCAGCTCCTCTTTTCCGTGGAAGCAAATTTCATATGAAAATTGAAGTTGCCAAAGAAAATACAAATCTTTTTATGGCGGATTCTACAGAAAGGCCTTCAGTTGGCGAAAATTTAGCCAGAAGAGTCGCCAGATTGTTCATCCTTATGTGTTTTTGGTAATCAAATAGAAAATGAAACGCAATTATTTTTTAGATGTGCTTTTGCAAAAGCAGTCTGGTTTTCTTCTCCTCTTTGCCTCAGAATGGAGATGATCCCAGGGAATGCGGCGCCCCAGTTGCTTTATGAAGTTTTGAAGATTGTCAATGCAACGAATAAAGATTTGAGGTATGAAGCTTTTATTAGTTTCTTATTATAGGGCATATGGAAGCATAGGAATGCAGTTAAGTTTGAAAATGGGAAACAAAATTGTTTAGTGGTGGTGCAAAAGACCCTTGACTATTCGAGTGAATTTACAGAGGTGGAACAACTTTCTGATTCTTTGAATTGTTGTTCAAGCTCAAGATCTGTGTTGCAATCTTGGATCCCTCCATTATCGGGAAGCTTGAAAGTCAATGTTGATGCAGCTATTAGTTCAAAGCAAAGACTGGGAGCCATTGGCATTGTGGTACGTAACAATCTCTGTAGCATTATGGACTGGAGAGTTAAGCAGTTTAAATTCATACAGGATCCTCTGATACTCAAAGCTTAGGTGGACTAAAACCTGTGGAACTGGTTAAATAGAAGGAATGGAGGAATTGTTTGGTCGAAACGGATGCAAAGGGAGTAGTTGATGCTATTCTTAATAAGCAGGAGGCTCACCACCAGGTGCTACATATTGTTGTTGATATAAGAAAGTTGATGTTCCATTGTGATTCTATTTCTATTGCTTTTATTTCCTGAAACTGTAACCAACTTGCTTATAAACTTGCAAAGCGTTCATTATGCACCAAATACAATTGTTAAAACAAAACAAAATCTCTTTTTTTTTTTCACTCTAATAAGAACTGCAAAATTTTTTTTTGAAAAATTGGCCAAGAAATCGAACAAAACCATTTGTTCACGTAACCAGTCTATAAGTAAAGGGGCTGAAATTTTGAAGCTTAGCCAGCTCAAAAGAAAAATTGGCAAAAAATAGCAATAAAAATTGGCAAAAATAGCAATAAGTATATGCTCAGGAAGAAAAATTGGGGCACGTAATTTGTTTTAATAAGCATCTTCTACTGATCAGCTCTCAAGATTATGGGTGGGCAAAATCGGTTCAGTTGGGTGAACCGAACCGATTTTCGATTTTCGGTTCACGGTTCAAAATGGATTATAAAATTTATGAACCGAAAATCGAACCGAAAATTTGGTTAACCGATTTTTTGGTTCTGTTCGGATTCGGTTTTAACGGAATTTTACACATTAAAAAATCGGTTCATACCGAAAATGGAACCGAAAATTCGGTTCACATATTTTACGAACTGAAAATCGAACCGATTATTCGGTTCGATTTCGATTCGGTTTCAGTTTGCGGTTCGGTTTTGCCCACTCGTGCTCAAGATATATGTTTTTTATTTATTCCAATAATACATATCTTAATCTCCATAGGGCTCAATGCTTTTGGTCCCTACCTCCCTAAGTCTCTGGGAGGATTTCTTATTTTGTTGTTTTGATATTTATGTATGGAATTATGTATATATGAAGATATAGATTTTTTTATATGTTTATAAAGTTATTTATCAATGGACTTTTGCATAAAATTTATTTGTGGAGATTTGAAGAAATTTTATGTTTTTTTTTGGCAATTTTTATTGTATTTTTTTCTATATTTTTTTTAAAATTTTATTAAAAACATTAAATTTGTTAAATAAAAAAATTATTTGTTAAATTCAGTAAATTAAAAATTCATAAGAATTAATTAATTCGTTAAATCGTTCAGGAAAAAAAAATTTATTTTTTTATTCGGCGAAAGTCTCCATTTTGACAAATAATGGACACTTTCGCCCCTACACAAGTACCCAATTCCTCCCATCTAAAATCCATTTGGGTAGTTTATTTATTATTGAGAAAACACTCGAAATGAAAATTGTCTATTTTATTGAATGGAGATTATATTTTTTAAAAAAAAATATTACCGTTTGGGACAATTATAGTGAAACATCACATTTTTATAGTGAAACATCACATATTTTACTTTTCTTTGGGAAAAAAAAAAGTACTTCACTTTCAAATATTAGTCAAATAACACTTTATACTAAACAAGATCTACATGTTTTTAAAAATTCCAAAACCACCCTCTTTGTTAAATATATATTTAATTTAATTAATTAATCAAAAATTAAAAAAATAAAAATTTATCAATATATGTCAATATCCGTCAATATAATTTAGAATTCTTCCAAGTTTTACCAGGTGATCGAAAAAACGGGTTTTATCACCGCTGGGTTGTTTTGGCAACCTTTACTGGAAAACTAAATTAGTATTTGTCAATATAAGTCAATATAACACAGTACTAGTCAATATAAAAATCAATAAAAACTTAACATAAGTAAATATAACATTCAATATAACTCAGTACCATTCAATATAACTCAATATAGATAAATACGAAATTAATATCAGTCAATATAAAATTAATGTAACTTAATATAAATCAATGTAAAATCATTAAAACTCAATGTCAGTCAATATATATCAAAAGTACCAATCAATATTACTCAATATCGGTCAATATCCCAAATAATATAACTAAATATCAATCAATAATACTCAATATAAGTAAATATAAGTTAGTAAATATCATTAACAATCCCTATCAGTAACTATCAATAATGGTCGATAAAAATTTATTGACAGGTCATCTTCATCTTCATCTTCTCCATCACGTTAAAACCGTAGCCGCCACAAACAGTCACCGTAATTTTTCACTGATAATGAAACTTAACAAATTATGTATCATTGGAAATCTATTGACTCGTAGATTCTAAATATGATCTTACTTTATCGCGACTTCACCTTATGCAGCCAGAAAAGTCAAAAAGTAAATTGGCGACAAAAGGCGACTTTTTTCTCTGGCTAATGAATGGCGGTAAGAAAGGTACCAAAATGATCATTGTTGCGTGGACTTTCGTTCGATGACCTTAAATTGGAATTCCAGTATCGAAAACCAGATAAATCAAAGGTTGAAAGAATTTGGGTCTAGTCAAACCCGAAAGCCAATCTAAATGTTCATGCCCATCTCGCCGCCAATCGTTGGAGCTTTGGTGCTGGTGGAGGTCACCGTTGCTTAATTCCGATGATGAATGGACGCGTCAGCAACATAATCTGTTTTTCGATATTTTTCTCAAAATCTGAATTTTTATGCTTTTTTTTTCAATTCTCTTTTTTTTTTAAAAAAATTAATAATAATAATAATAAATAAGGGTATAAGGGTAAAAACATAAAAACGTGCTTTTTTCTTTTTTCAATTTCAATAGTTGTATGCTAATTTTTCAAGATGAAAGTTGAGAATTACGCTATATTGTAAATTATTATGCTATATTGTATAATTTCCCCTTTCATTCTTTTAGTTTGGTGAAATCAACAATTTAATCTCCATATTTTGAAAATTGTATAAAATAATGAGGGATTCTGACTTGAAAATAGACAACTCTTTGTAGTATATTTTCTGTACAAGTTCAGTAAAACAAAAAAAAAAAATACCTTATTTTCGAATTCCTCGGATTCTCAAAAAACCAAAAAAAAAACCTTTGATTCGGCCAAATGGCTTTATTTTGCGATGCTCTAAGCTCTTAAGATACGTAAAATTAAGCTTAGTTAATTCAAATTTTTCCAACATGCATGAAGCTCTTTTATTCAGATTAAGCAAATAATTAACAAATTTTTGTTACAAACTTAGTAAGTAATCAATAATTGAATCACTTAATCCCTAGGTCTCAGGCTCTCAGCGTCACACCTTCATGCCAAAACACAAGAAACACAGAAGCGAGCGTTGTTGAGTTGAGCCTGAGAAGACTATAATGCATGAACATCATTTTGCATTTATAAAAACAAAGAAAATACTACCAAAAAAAGAAAGTTGGGAGCTTCAATTGCTGTTTTACAGCAATATAAAACCCCAAGTCACTGCAAGAATAAAAGACGAGGGGCATTTCTTACTCTCCAAAATGAAACCACGAGAGAATTTTAAAACTCTTATGACTATGAATATGAACGAATGATTTACAGGGAACAAGTTAACGCCAACAAAAACCCCTCGTAGAACTGAAACATAATCACACTATGCAGAAAATGACTAACAAAAGAATTGGCAAAGATCACTACACCTACAATACAAGGCAAAAATTCGCATGCGGCGCCCCCTCCAGCCAGCTAGATATTTGTCAGAATGGCTTCTGCATCTAATTATCGAGCTGTCTAGAAAAAGAAACCAATCCTATATATTAATGCCAGCACCACATCTTCGACAAACCACATTTTTACAACACAAACCAGAATCCGCAATCAAGAATCTAAAAAATTACTAATGAGATAAGATATCAGATACACGATCTTGGGCATCCGAAGGAATCTCCCTTCCTGGGACC